>UXSR01005573.1:17109-55572 GCA_900604375.1 Mesocestoides corti
CGAGGATTGTCACACATCAGCTGCATGAATTGTCAGTTTCCATGTCCAAAAAACGCATTTCCTTGTCAAGGTCTTCCCCCAGTTTGTGCAACTGCCACCTGAAGCGTTCCGCAGTCACCGTCTGACGGCCAGTTTCCAGGAGTCCGTAATAAAGAACACCCTTCCTGTCCCACCAGATACACAGGAGAGTATTCTTCAAGCAGATGTCCGGTTTCGGCGTCGATGTACTGGGATTCTCGAGCAAAATATGCTTTTCGTCATCCGTCAAAATTTACCACAAGAGGGCCTTTTTTGTTGCTGACGGGCAAGCAATGAAAGACATGTGTTCATACGGTGACCTGGGTTGTGCATGGTCAATTTCGAATTTTTTTCATTTGGTGTAAACGCTCGGAAAAAGCTGTGTGGGTGACTGAGAAACTGGTCCGACTTCATACCACCATTAAATCCGTCCAAGCAACCAAATTGCAAACACTCAACTCCCGTTGTGACTTTGGAGGATGAGAGCAGACAGAGATAGATAAACAGACGAGGCGATGGATGTGTTTGACCAAAAAAAAACTGCGCAACCTACCAAACAGATTGTGGCGTCACACTTGGGTGCAGTGGCGTTTGGATTAAGTGCTTTAGAAAAAAATCAAGCCTTGAAAACTGCAACGTGATCAGCAGACATTGGTTATTGGACAGGGTCATAATGGTAACAAGGTAACCTGAAACACCCAAGTTCACTTCACCGGCAGTGCAGCTGTAGACAAAGTTCCAGTCAAACAGGAAAACAAAACCCAGAGAGGAACTATTCGCGGAGTTCTCATGTCAAAAGCAGAAAATTTGCCCAACGTTCGATGAAAACCAGATTGATGACGATGAAATACGGTGTAGGAATGGGGTTCACGAAAGCCCACATCATCCACTTACCCCTAGAAGGTGGAAGTCCTTAGACGGTTTGGCCCTGGTTCAGAGAATATTAAAACGCGTCAATGCGAAGGGAGCATAAGTGACCAGGAAGGTAGGATTACACCAAGCACGGAGTGCGTTGAACTTACCGGGAGCAAACCCAGAGGGGATCTGGCCAGGCATGACGCTCTGTGGTGTCGGAGGAGGCAGTCCCGATGCCATAGAGGGGCTTCCGCTGCTGCCTCGGTAGCCCATTTGCTGGAGAGATTGCTGTTGTTGTTGAAACGCCGAATGTTGGTGTTTGGGGGTCATCGGATTGTGCGCAGGTGGAGACTTGACCTGCTGCTGCTGCTGTTGCGCCGACGGTGGCGGTGGTCGTTGCTGCTGCTGGTGATGGTGAGGCGGTTGCTGGGCGACCGCAGCGGATGAGAAGAGGGCAGGGGAGGGCGTGGGCACCGCCTGACGCGGACAACCGTTGCGGGCAAGGAAGCTGGCACAGTCGAAGTGATACGAGCAGTGCGCGTAGTAGAAGGCGTTTCTGCCCTCCGCATCCATGACACTCGGGTTGCCGTTGTACTAGAACAAAAGCGCCAACACGATCGACACAAATCCCCAACTGAATGGCCACCTTTTACACAACTACGCCGAGTTGGGCTACTCGGAGACGAACCAATAGATCCTAGATGCAAGCAAAGTGTCCTTACCCACAGAAGCAGCTGGAGATAGACGATGTTGCCGAGGGTGGCGGCGATGTGGATGGCCGCGCGCGGGTCGTGCCGCGAGTAGGGCGCGTTCACGGTATCTGGGGTGGCGCGGGCCAGACAGAGGATGACCTGTCGCGTATCCTGTCGGGCGATCGCGTCGATCAACTGCTGCTGCAGCGGAGCCTCGGGATAGGGCAACGGCGGCAGGAACTCGCGATGCTCGTACTTCGCGCGGATCCACGCCTCCATCTCCTCCTTGGAGCTGTGGCTGTCTGGTTTCCTAAAAAAAAAACATAACATATTTCAGCTGACGTCGTCTAGGACACACAAGCAGCATGAAAGGGGCATTCGAGGTGACGTTTGAAGTTCGTGCTAGATGCAGACCGAGGTTTGAGAGGAAAAAAAGTACACAAACTCAAGGGCCACCAATCGTGCATTCCATGAAAGTCAGTCGACACGTGACAGGGTCAAAGTACCATAAATGACCGACGTAGGCCTTGAGGAGTAGACGTCGAGCGACACTCGAGAGCAAAGTCGAGTAGGCGACGAAATGCCAAACCAAAGGTCAAGAAAAACGATTAAAAAGTTGCAGGGCGGGTCGAATTGTCAGAGCACTGCACATAAACAAAGCCGCGAAATCCCAGTGTCAGGCGTGGATAAAAGTACGTGCTGTGGAGCGATGAGGCACACAAACAACACAGCACCCTGCTCGCACAATTCAGCTGATCGGATGGCAAGAGAAGACCCGAAAACCGCACTAGGGACGCGGAAGTGGCGCGGCTACTTGCGGCAAACTGATCTGCATACGTGGGAGAGTCGTGGGACGGGGGCCACGCGTTATCAGGATTAACGTTAGGTTTAGGCACCCCATACGAGACTTCACTTCGCCGTGGTAACTTCAAATAACGACGCGGAAAGCAAGCATCTGGGAGGTGATTAATCACTTCCAAAATAATGCACGCAGATCTCGGTGCGAAGGTTAATGAGGTAATTGACTTTTTTCCCAAAGGATCACATTATACTTCGAGTAGGGCACCGCCTGCATGAACGAAACCCAACGCTAATGGTGATCAGCGTACTTTTTTTGGTAATGATCTAAGCCTAAAGTGTTAACCAGGACTGAAATTTGTGTCGGATAATTAGACACACGAACAAAGACTAATGCCCGCTCCAACGCGGTTGATAGAAGGGACTTCGTTGGAACCTCAGTCATTGACACTTGCCATAAAAGTGAACGAGCACAGATAACAGACAGTGTGTAGTCGAGACAAAACCTAGCGATGGTTCGATTTCCAAGTGCGCGGTTATTGTTTAAGATTGTTTAGGCACAGAGAGTACTCGGGAAAGCTCCGCGTGCACAGCTAGACCTAAGGGGGTTGCAGTCCCGGAAGGTGTGACTCACCTCGAACCATGATCACCACGGCGCTATGCTGAATGGCTGCCAGATGAGACGGGGGATGTGGTTCACACGACACATTCGCGCCGTTCTTACCACACACACACACACACACACACACACACACACAACACACGAAAAACTTCAGTTCGGTAAGACGAATAGCGCGCTCAATGGGTGACGCAGAAATCGATGTCCAGGAGCAAAGATAATGCTTGGGGGTCGGTTGGGTGGCCTGAAGCAGCGCGATTGGATGAAAAATGGCGTTGAACGCTAACAGAAACATAGCATAACGCCGATACAACTGAACGCTCCACGTCTACTACGTCAAAGTTAACGATGAGCAGCGTTGAAAAAAAAACAGCGGCGAATTTATTGACTGCCATAATTTAGGGGCTTATGGTATGTGTGAGAAATTCTAGACTGCGAGCCAGATAGCCCTCTTTTTATGACCAAAGACGCTTTTGCGCTCACGTGGCTTAAAACGTGTGGTTGAACTTTGAAGATGCCACGGAAGAGTGAAATGTGAGGCAGGCCAGAAGAGGGCCGGGGGGGGAGGGGTTACCTGCGGTTTGCGGCGTTGCCGGGCACAGCGGCCTCCCAGACGGAGTTGGCGAGGGTGTTGCCGATGGCCCGCATCACCGCGATGGCCTCTTTGGTCCAGTCGTCGAGCATGAGCGAGCGTATCCGCGAGATGTGGGTGCCCAACTTCCGGTGGACTCCACTGCATTCGATGCAGACCATCTCGCCGAGGTTGAGACTCGCCCAATCGGGATCTGCAAGGATTCCACAACAGCGATGGCGTAAACAAAAGAACGTCGGTAGCTTTGGGAGGTACTTTCTAGCGTAAACACCACAATTGGGTTTTTGTTTGTCAACTAGTAAACACAAACGCAACCTCCGCGCCCTTGCAGATTGTAGGGGTGTTTGATAGACAACGGAAGAAATCAGGCAGATTAAAACAGATTCTGCAGTGACCAGCGTCACAGACATCGGGAATGTAAGAGGACACACCGGGGGCTCCACAATCCGCGCAGGTGTCGTTTCCGGCGACAGACCGAAGGGACTTGGCCATAGCCTCGTCAACTCTGATGATCTCGGCCTTCTCACTTCCCCCGTCTTTCTGGGTTCCAGGATCGGAGCCGCCGCCGCCGCCAGACAGCGAATGACTGCCACCACCCCAGCTATTTGATGGGGTGTCCGCAGAACCTCCGGCGATTTGGCTTTCACCTGTTCGTTTGCTGGAATCCAACAACTGAAGGCGCATGATAATGGCCTGGTCGATGTGCGCCACCCAGTCGTCGCGATCCTCCGAGCTGTGCGCCTCAAAGTTCCACTGACGGTCCATTGAGATCAACTGGAACTCGTAACCCTCGGACTCTAATTCAAGGCAGGAGGAAATGCAGGTAAGGAAAGGACAAGGGGGATCGCATCGGCAGGCCTTGAAGGCACCATAAAAAGCCGAACAAGTCGTCGCCCACCGCAATTCCGCATCAAGCAAAACACGGTAGGCGCGCGAGCACGTTGCACACGCAATGCTAAACATACACACACAGGCAAAAACAATTTGCGCAAGTAGGAGGCAATTGAGAGAGAGGCGGGAGAGGACGAACTAATTGGGTCTGATTAGTCAGCACAAAACGCACGCCTGTTCTACAGCCACGCCGACGCCAAGCAGCGTGAGCGCGCGCGTGCGTGCGTGTGAGCGCGACATTAATGGCCACCGCAATGTGTAAGAACTCGATAGTTTAAGAGGACGACCTAGTGGTGGAAAATCACTGGAACAGACGCCAAGCGGCCTGGCAAATATCCTTTTTGAGGCAGTAGGAAAGCTAGACCCGCCACGGAACTTGCAAGTGGAGTGGCCTTCACCCGGACACAGTACCGCTGTGTGCACGTCTCAGGATGACAGTTGGCCTCAAAATCACGGAAACACACCACGAGTGGAAATTCATTAACAGCATGCCGTCTGTCCGCATTACCTCGCCGCTTGTCACACACAACATGGGTGAACGAGCGAGACCCAGGACACGAGACGCGTGCCCATCCACACAATAACCCTCTCCCCCACCTCCCCCATATCCAAACTGGCGATCTGTTCCCCTTAGCCCCACGTAGATGGTTATCTGCGTACCCCCATGCACGCACACACCGTATTGGATAGCTAGGGGTAAAGCAGGTTCGCGGTATTGACATTCTTGTGTTGTGGGGCTGATGGTGCGGGCGTGGATACTCAGGAATGACGGTCTACGATGGTGAGCTCAAATTGACAAGTTCATCGACATGCACATTTCCCCCATCTAATTAGAAAGGACGAGGGCAGAGATTTCAACTATTCGAAATGTATGCCCCACTGACATGCACACCAGACGGTAATTTGGTTACGCGCATACCACTGGTGACGTGGGCATGCCTCAAAATCTCTCACAGGCAGGAGACAGGAGTTGCAAGATGCCGATTACGAACAGTTGTTGGGATGCGATAAGCTTAGACCCAATGCACCATTTTTGCATTTTTGTGTGTGGCACAGGGCACAATCACGATGACAACGTCAGGCACCGTCAAATGCCGCTTATTGACAGTTGGCGTGGGCGACGGTGGGGTTAAAATGATTAGCGTGGAGTAAACAAACGAGAGAGAAACCGGACATACCGTATCCGTCAGCGGCACCGGCCTTTTGAGAGGACTTCACCCGTCGGTAGCGTTTATTGGAGTTCTCCTTCGTGCCCTGCTGGGGGTGCGGGCGATTACCTTGAGAGGGACACAAAATTAAAAAAAACTTGACTTTACGCCGGAAAAAAAGGAGGACGTTTACAACACAAGAGTGTAGCGAGCCTAAATAAGGAGAAATAGCCATGGGAAAAAGGGGTAAAAGCAATTTACCTCTGCGAAAGAAGCAGCCTATAAAAACCGGACAAAGGAACGGGTCACGGTATTATCGATTAAGACCAATTACTGGCAAAAGGCGACATGACCTTGGCAGCCACTTTGCCACAATGTGCTGCCTTGAAGAAAAACTGACCGCAAGGACAAGGAGAGGTGAGAGGGAGGGGGAAGACAATTCTACAGGGAGAGGGGAATGAGTCTTACCGGGATTCATGCTACCTTCGCTGGAGGCCTGTCCTTGATCCGGTGGCCCACTGGTGTTCTCCAGGGAAGAACCGGCCAGCTTGTCTGCAAAGTGAACAGAAAAATACGCAAAATGTGTGGGTGTGGAGCGGGGGGGGAGGTGGACCTTGATGACTAATGGACTGACTCATCGACCTTGCGGGACAGGTTTGCGCAAACAGCAGAACATAGCGCTTACAGAAAATGCAATCGTGCAATAAGCGGTAAACGGTAACCGATTAGCACACACAGCCGACCGCAGTCACACAAACAAAAGGTTATAATTTGCATGATATACTGCCGTGGGCCGGTTCGTTAGGGGGTAAATGTTGTGTGGGTGGTTGATCGCTGGGCTTGGATACTTGTACGTGCCAATAACTGAAATAACGACAGTAGGGGGAGAGAGAGAGAGAGAGGAGGATTTCAAAGTGGTTGACATTGTCAACATTATTTAGACGTTAAAAACGATCAGCACAGCTTCAGGACAAGAACAGTAGCCCGACTTCTAATTCAATCACGTGGCTTGCTTGGCGCTAGCAATTTGGACGGAGTCAGCACAAAATGCTCTCCTAACGAAAATCTCACACACGAAGAGGTGAAGTATACTCAGGTCATAAAGCGACTTTCTAGATGAGAAAGTGTGACCGCATCCACCGATGGGAATGCAATAGGTGACTGGTGAAAATTTACCGCCGTAGTTGGTTTAAACAAGCGAGTCGGCACGGTTTCAATCGGATGTTTACTCAACTTGGATGAAACGAGAGGGGTTGCCTAGCTCCCTCAACAACCTGAAACAGCACTGATGAATGGCTGATTTCAGGAAAGGAGGTGCGTATGAATCGGTTACTATGGGAAACACATGGTCCAAATTGAAAATAGTTCCCACAAATGGCCCAACTCACCGGATGTTGCCTCGACGCCTGGATTTCGGCCAGAGCCATTAGAGAACACCTGACCGCCCGTCTGCCTGAAGATGACGCCCGGTATCTTCACCGTCACCCGACTCAGATCGATCTCTTTGCCGTGGGCGTTCTGGACGTAGTCCTAAAGTAATGCGGATCAGGTTAAACCTGTAGACTGCCCAATAAGCAAGCAATATGCGGTGACGCCGTCCATGAGCGATACACGTAGCGCAAAGAGGCAAGTCACAGGAATGAGATAGGCCGTGGCGTGTGGGCTAATTAAGAGACGAGATGGGCCTGCCTAGACACCGCTCCATATGGCTACGGCCGATGGATTCGCGTTTCAGACAGGTTGTTTTTGTTGTTGGGGTGGGGGTATTGAGGGGAAAGCACATCGGCAATTAGTCAGCATCGAGTGGGTCGTGTGTCGAAAGGTGGGTTTACGAGCTTACGAGAGGGTGGCGGGGGGAGGAGGGGGAAGAAATTGAGTGCATTAACAGGTTGGATGTCTCATACCAACATGGGTTTTTGTGTGTACAATGCACGACAGACTACGCAAATCTACACAAAAACACGTCTGGCTGCCAGGAATGGAGCTAGGACACATAATGAACCGAACACAACGCTTTACTGAGTAGGTAGCCAAGCCTGAGATGCCAAGGTCGTATGTGTCACCTTACCTGGATGTTAGAGTGATAGATGAGCCTAGCGTCGTCTGTCAAGGCGACATATTTCTTCGTTTTCCACTCCTTGCTCAGGGGTTTGCAAGTCCGCTTGTAGAGGTAACCCTGTAAAACAGGCCAAAAGAGTACATGATGAGTAAATGGGCCCACATTCACACAAGAAACCCCCACCTCGCCACTGGTGGAGGCGAACTCGCACACACACCATACACTGGAATGCCGAAAGTTCCACTAAAAGCACTCAAACGAACTGCTCACACTCTCGAGGTTCAAGTCACCCGAAACAAGAAAAGTCAACAGGTGCGCCCTAACGAGGAAACCGCGCCGAAGCCGATATCTAAGCAATGACGACGCATGGGATTGATTCAAATACGACCCTGTTCTGAAGGTCGCACCGTCAAAAAGAGCGCGCAGTAAAACAAACCAACATAGAGGTCTGTTGTTACGGAGGTATTTCTAGCGACACCAGGCAATTGCATCATAGTAAGGCTAAATGTATTGGTGGAAAAATAGAATGTGTTTTCACCAAAGCATTAGATTTGCCCCAAACCACTGACATTTGCGTATCGACAATTGACGAAAGCACTGCAAAGGCAGTGAAATATCGAAATGATGATGTACTTAGAAAGTCCACACAAAGCCGCACTTCATTTTCGTGTTCTACGGTGTCCCGGGGCGTCGTGGCACGCTCGGTTTTTAAAGTGTGCTAATACGTAGGTAGAGAGGGGTACCTGTTTGATTGGAATCGATCGCCCGCTCCCAATCCCGTCCAGCGCTCCCTTCTTCTCCTTCTCTCGCGATTCGTCGGACTTCTTCTAAAAATGTGAGAGTAGAGTAAAGGGCAAAAAACACGGTAGTCGTACAAATAGATTGGACTTAGGCCTGGTCTTCCTGGATTGGGTGGGTGTGCTACTAGGCGTGAGGGAATCCTTAGCCTCTCCGCGCGAATCCTACACGACAAAAAAGCAAAGAAGAGGATGTTTAAGGTGGGAGGAGAGGGAGAAAGAGAGCTGGGAAGGTGAGGCGCGGTGTTACTGTCAAACGAGCGAACGCGCTACAAAGCGGAGTGGGTCTCTATTGTCTCAAGGCGACCACGGACCTTCCACCACACGCACACACACACACAGGCACACTCAACCAGCACTCGATTAAAGAAAATTAAACAAACAGGTAAACTAAATAAACCAAATCGACTGAAGAGCGACGCGTCAGTGCAGGGCAATTGGGCAAACTGTCAAGTCAAACTGTGCGCACAACTGACCGAGGTCGTGACAGATGGTGGTGGGATTTGGGGAATTACTTGTAGACTGTGAGCAGCCAATCGATGCGCACGATGGCCTGGCCAGTGAGAGCAGGGAACACGGTTGACGGAAAAGCGAAAAAAACGGGCGACGAGGTGACAACAGTAGCAAACCATAAACGATGAGCACTGCATATTGAGGCGTTGGTGGTGGTGGCAGAAGCCACAGACAAACTTTACGCATAGCAAACAGACCGCATAGCTAGTTCATAAACCCAATTAAGCATCGAACAGCCGACTCATAAATCATGACAGTACATGGTAAATACAGTCTAGGTGATGAACACACTTGCCAACTGGGGGAGTTTTCGCGAGTTACCAAATTTAACAACCTAGCAGAAAGAAACTTGGCATGCCATCGACTAGGGGCGGGGGAGGGTGGGGGGTGAGGGCGAGGCAAATTGGCAGCGACGTCAACTTGCGGCGAGAAAATCACCAGATGGGGCACGAGTACTTCTGGCGAAACAAATCACAGCGCTAGAGTGTGGCAGTAAATTCACCAAACGCAATTCCAATAGTTAACCTAAGATCCGTAGTTCGGACAGTTTGCAGAGCATTGGACAAACACAAAATGAAATGGGAAGTCACTCAGAGGTTAACTTTAGTGGAGAATTACCCTTTCTTCGGTATCTGTAGAGTCAATCTACTGACGCACACACATACGCACAGAGAGAACAGGGAAATAGCTGGACATGTGTGGTGGGGTCATGGCGGGGTCTGCTGGGGGCTCTTTACGACACCCCTAACTAGCCATTGGGGGGTTTAAGCGCACGGCCAATGGCCTTTCGGTAAATGACATTGTTGAGAGGTGACGGGAGGCCTGCAAGAGATCATCGGCAGACGAATCAAGTAGAAAAGACAACAACCAAAGCGAATTTTCAAATCAAACCACAAGGTGCCAAATAAGGGGAAGTTGAGGCACTAGATAAGCGATAGGGGTTCTTTTGTACACCACGAAGACCGCTTTGTCCTGAAATAGTTGGCATCTCTTTGACCGTGAATCGAGGATTCTCCTAGGTAATCACAACACTGGTGAGCAAAATCCACATTAAATTCCAGCAAGATAAGCAAGTTAGCAAAGCATCAATAGCCGACCAAGTACCAAACCTGTTCTCCTTTGAAAGTGATCAGCTTCTAGTGGTTGGGGAGGTTAGTAACCACCCCGCCGGAAACTTTTGAGTCGTCTTTATGGGTTGTACAACCCTGGCCTGGCAAAAGCGATGACTTTCTAGTGGTTGAGCTCAAGTACGTAAACAAGACCACAGCCCAACCTTGGCACGGCGAAAAAGCGAGGCATTTACGTGCGAACGGTGGAAAATCTGAATGGAGTCGGACAGTGGACAGGATCAACGCACCAGCAAGGTGTCAAGAGAATACACCTTGGACTAAGATGCTGAATGTTGAATCGATTGTTTGCGAACGCCAAAAGCACAGAGCAGTAAGCAAAGCCAGAAGCCGTGTGACTCCGAATGAACACCGGTACCGCCTTACAAGGCCTACAACACGGAATCAAGGGACCCCATTAAGGGGGCGAGGTGTTACGTGATTGGCAATTCCAACGCAGCCGCGGATATGTGTGTGTGGGTGTGTAGATCAGCGTTAGGAGCAGTTAAAATCAGAGCTGAGATGGTGTGAGATGAAGTAGGGTCATCGCCCCAAAGGCAACACGGCAAATGAGGGGGTAGTGGTTGTAAGACGGGGGGAGGGGGCAGTGCGTGTACAGGGGCAAACAAAGAGCAAACCCTTTTCGGTATGCAGAGGTACTTCCTGTGCTTCTTTCGCTCACCACGCCGTCTTCGCTACAGAAAAATGAATGTTCACAAGACAACAAATACACGATCATACATCGGTCAATTAGCACATGACCACGGCTTTGTTGACAGGTGACTTGTCGAGGCATAAGGATAGTAAGTAAGAATACTGCGCGATTCCTAAAGGAGCAATACTATCTAGACCTTAAGATGCTTACAAACTGCGAGTTATACAGACCCAGTAAACGCCGTTTGCGATGTCGATTTCGATGACTGGACAGCCTAATGGGAAAATGAGGAGGTTCAGACGGAAATCGGACATATGCAAGGCAGTAGTCCCCACGTGAAACCGATGAAGTGGTGAGGGAGCTGGCTTACACGCATTAAAACGGCCTCGAAAAAGGCAGATGTCGATGCGGGTCCGCGGGGTCTTTGAAAGGCGTCAGACAGTCAACTTTCCGATAAAGATGTCACATCAACTGCGGGCACGCGAATACCCCTCCCCTCCCGCGATTGTCCCCCCCCCTCCGGAACATGATGTTGGGACGCGGGTTCAATGGACAGTCCCGAAACGTCCTACACAGTGGACACCAGTGAAAGCACCGCCACTTGGTGGATAATTGCATTCGCAAGTTGAGTGGCTATTATATCCAGCGAATTCTTCCACCGAAAAAGAAAAAAACTAGCACACACGAGTAGCTAAGCAGGCTGCCTTTCTACACACCATCGCAAACCCAAGTTACTTTGTTCGTATTGCGATTTCTCGAGCGAACGAAAAATAATTGCAGCTGATGGGGACTAAAATTGTCAACCTAGAATTCAGCGAACGCCGCCAGCAAAGGCGTGTAAGCTGTCGCAACAAGGGGTGTAAGACAAAGGCGCTTTAAAGGTGTTAGCTACCACCTCGAGAGGTATCAAATGGATAAGGCTGCGAAGTTGAGTTTGCCTGAAAAACCCCGTGTTACCGACACTCAAACGTGCTACAATTTGACAAGGCCATCTTGAATCTACAGCAAGACGGGTTCACAACTGGCGAAACCAATTTTCAGCTGACAAGGGGAATAAATGTGGAGAAAAATGACACTGGCACACACACACACACACACAAACAACGCGCAATCTGAGGCAAGCCCTACCGTCAACCCCCACCCCAAACACCAGCCTACAGTGAACATGAATTACGCAAACACACGAGCACACACACACGCCAATCGCTCTAAAGACGTGCAATCAATCGGACACCTAACACATATGCACATGTAACATCTAGTTTTTTAGTGTAGAAGGTGTTAATGTGAGCAGTTCCAATTGAAACTAAGTGGTCCTAATAAGGCTCTACGTGGAAATCGAGATCGATTGAGATCACACCATGAATGACGAGCTGCCTGGAGTTCGAGTGGAGTTGGTGACATCTAGTCTTTTTTAGTGTAGAAGGTGTTAATGTGAGCAGTTCCAACTGAAACTAAGTGGTCCTAATAAGGCTCTACGTGGAAATCGAGATCGATTGAGATCATACCATGAATGCCGAGCTGCCTGGAGTTCGAGTGGAGTTGGTGACATCTAGTTTTTAAGTGTAGAGACGACTATTCGAGCCTCAGTAAATAGCTAAGTAAATAGCATGAAGTAGCAACAGAAGATGGCGGAAATGAATTGCACTCAACCACTTCGCACACACAGAGTTTGTTATTTGTTCAAGTTCTGGCATTGAATTAGCAAGTAATGCCTCGAATAAAGGATGAAATCAGCCAATTCGCACAATGACCGTGACGGCATACCAAAAAAATGCAACACTGAACAAAAAACGGCTTCGACCACGAGCAAACACAGAGAAAGAGGAGATCACCGCTGCAACAAAATACGCTACATGCTGCAACAATTTTACTGCGTCTTGGGAAACTTATTGCCGAGTAAATAAAACGAGGGGAATGTGGAAACGCGGCATGCGTGAACCGAGTAGCATGCCATGTTTGGTACCAATTATGGAGGGACGGGGGATCAATGCTGTCTCTAACACTGCACGACAAACGTCGAATTGAACTACGTGTGACCTCTGTGAACGTTCCAACATGTCTGAAGCATGTGTGCCATCGAAAGAAACTCATGAGCTCAAAAACAGGGCCTTGCAGCTCGACGCTTCGGAGGCTTGAGATATTACAAGCCAGCCACGTACATGCTTAATGCGACTGAGTGTTGGCCAACCGCTGTCCGAACCGGATTTGTCACTGCCAGGGCTTTTCCCAAGATCCGAGAGTGAGGGATTACTGGTGGCATACCACTGGGCTACATTAGACTGATCAGGGTCGGATGAGATGAATGGGTGGACGCCCCAATAAGTATCCGGCAAGGATGGTGGCTGAAGGTACTTTGGCAACTCAAGAGGAACCGACAACACAGTGGCAACGGGCCGAGCAATGATGGTGCTGCAATCGCCAACACCACCACCCTCGGTAAATAAACGCAGCTGCGCGAATGAACTGGGACGACTGATGATGCAATGAGCGGACTACTCATAAACATGAGCACGCGAACAAACATACAGCGCAAATAAATTATAACCGAAAGTAATGCCAGGGGCAGCCAATGAAAAGGAGGAAGAGGTAAAGAAAAACGGTAAATATAAGTGGTATTTCAAAGTATGGAATGATTGCGACTTATTTCCTAAACCGTTTTACTGTGGTGACTTGGTTTTTTTGCGTTGGGACATTTAAAGTACACTAAGAAAATACTGCTGAAAGAAGTAAATGTGAAATTGCACTCCTGGCGCCACGACAGAGGACTCACGCAACATCCTAGGGGAACAAATTTCTGCAATATAAACAAAGCGTTCTTAAGACTGGCTACGGGACTGGGGTGCAATTGACACAGACGTTAGGGTATGAGGCTAGAAGGCCCAGAAATGCAATACTCACGTCGCCAAAATCAGGTTCGAATCCGGGGTTATTGTGCATGTCAGGACGGCGACATTCAGCCGATTGGGTCGTGAGAATGCCACCGCTGGTATTAGTGTTGATACATCCATTGGTGCCGTTATCGACGGGGAGAGGTGGCAGTCTTTGTGGGTAGCTACCGGCCCGAGCTGTAGTGTTGGCGTACATACACTGAAGTGGTACTTGGGTGTTCAGACAGCCAGCCATATTAGGGTCGCCTCCGATTGTACCAGATTGGAACTGTTCAATAAGGGAGAACAATCGACAGAATTAGTATAACGCCAATAGATAAGGCCATAGATAATATGGCGGTGGAAAGCAATACCAGCATACAAGGAGGAACCTAAGCTGTAATAAAGGATAAACGACCGACATCACGACTAAGCAGCCTACCCAAGAACGACTTTTAATGATGATTATAAGATTTAGCGAAAACAGCAACCAACTCAATCTTCGAGTTAACTTTAAATGGATAATCATTAAATGTATAACAAGGACTGAATTTAAGCAGCAAATTCATAATCTCACTTGAGAAATCAGAGGCATGCCCCTGTCACGGTAAGGGTTTGGAGGGCAAATTTGAGGTGAAAACCCCTGCTGTACAGGAAAAGCCGACTGAGAACGCTGCTGAAACATTTGGAAAGGCTGCGCCCTTGGAGGCTGAACAGAGCTTGTTGGAAGCAGATAGCTCAGGTCAGGACGTGACTGAACAATTTTGATACAAGCTTAACATACGGAAAATGAGCATGACTAGAGTAATTACCATCCTGAAATACTCTTTCCACGTTAAGGCCATAGGTTGAGCAGGTTTCGTAATACGGGCATTTGTTTAGACTGATTGCCAAGCGCCTAGCTTTGGAGTCGTCGATAACTCGAGGGTTCGATTCGGAGGTAGAATCTAGTGGTAAATGTTAGGTGCGGTAATTCATGTACCTTGTGTGCCGACTAATATAATTGGTAGATCGTGAGTTTCTCTGAACGAATCAAGGCGCTCAAAGTATTCGCAAACAACACGAAAACTGTCCTCACTATCTAAGCTAAAGACAAAGACAGCTCCATCGATCCATCGGCTGAACTGTTCATCTGGAGCTCCACCCTCGTCGCGAATTAACAGCAGGTAACTCAACCCATCGAGAACAACTTCCTTCTTAAACCTTCCCCCTTCAGGAGACTCATCTTGGAGATACGTGCCTGTTAGGTATCGGTGAACTAACGCTGACTTTCCGCTATGCACCGAACCAAGGAGACCCTAAAAATTGGAGTCCTGATAAGAAATAAAACATACCAATTTAATTTGCGGAACTGTGTGTCCTAAGGTCCACTCCTGACTGTTAACAAAGGCATCTAGCCTGTAACAACACGCAATAAGTATGATAACATACCTTCAACACTCGCAACTTGTCGTCTAAACAAATCAGCTTGTCGACGGTCAGCAAGTGACTCAATAAGGTCATACATAGCATATATTGAAGGATGCACACTTTCAAAGCGTGTGATTTCTTGCCTAATGTCATTAGAGTTAACATCTTCGATCCCATCGGGACCTGATAACGACGGCATTTCACTCAAATGAATGACCTCAATATCGACTGGAGAAAGTCATAACGCCCGCGATAGAAAATCGGGACATGTTGTTCATATTAATTAACCAAAGACATCATAAAAATATAAATTCAAAATTGTGAAACAAATGAAAAGTCTTAATAACTAATTAAAAATTTTTTAACAAAATGGAAAGAACACTCTGGTTCACACTGACAAATTGAGCACATGTCATGTTATGAAAAGAAAAAATCTATAAAATATCTTAATTTATTTCAATACTAATTCCCAAACTAATTCATCTTTTAATAGTTTTTCTAATCAGTTTCGACAACTGACATATTCGACATGTCGATTTTAATTTGTTTATTAATTTTGCAAGGCAAAAATTAAGTGCGTTTAGCTAAGGATTGTTGCACATTGAAAAAGGAAGTATTTGCTAAATAATTTCTGCTTCAAAGTTTTAAGGAAAATTATAAGCGAGGTATGCCTTCCTTTAAATTCAGACGCTATAAAATCAACTTTTGATTGCACACTTAATTTATTAATGATTTGTCAGAGCATGTTTTAGCATATGCACTTAGGCCAGGTACGTTAAAAAGAGGATGGCTTTTCTTTCGAAATAAAGCCAAGATTTCTAACCAATAAACGCATTGAAATGTTCTACCAATAATAATAGTACAAAATTTGTGCAGAATGAACAATGTTGACCTTGGTGATTTTTCAGAAGCCGAAAGAAGAAAGCTTCTTGAGGTGAATAAAGTAGCTCAGGTGCGATCTATTATTTGAGAACAACATGTGTGCTGTCAGCAAAGCGCAAAAGCTCTTTATCGCGGCTATTTGTGTATTTCCACACTATCACGAATGTTTTCTTTGATTTTTTAATGAATTTTTTGTTCCCATTTGTCTTTTATACTTTGACATCTTTTTTGTGATGCAATTTGCGAATTGGTTTGAAGCAAAACTCTCTGAACCCTTGAATTTGTTTTTTTGCAATGTATATTGTCAGCATTACTTTTATGTATATATAACTCGAGAACTACCGAACTTTTCATGAAAAAAATCGAGTTAACCATTCCTGGTTCCGTTTTACAGTGGAATTTATCGGTTTGATGGATAGATGTAAGGTATTTACATTCAATAAATAACAGGTTGTCAGATTTCATCATTCTTTTTCGCCTGTCATTGAATATAAGTGTCTTATGGTTTTTGTAATTGATAACAAGCATTATATTACTAAAATGAAAATATATACAATTGACTTTGAAATGCCGTACCTTCGATGACGTGGTAAGTTATTGACATCTCCCCTACTATAGTCGACAAATGGCTTTTCAGCAGACAAGCCCTGGCTGTCACAACTGTGATTCACCAAGATTTACACTGCTATTTTTTTTTGTCAAACTGATGCCTTACACGTGATAAAAGAAGAATATGAAGGTTAATCGAAAGATAGACAAGTAAAATCAATTGATGTGCACTCAGAACCATTTCTTACATCAAAATACCGACTTTATAAGAGCGCCTTTTCTAATTTGCAGTCCTTCAAGATGGAAGAAGACCGCTTTACTTTCAGGTAAGCAGTTTTTGTTGATGAACTGTCTATACTTTGGCTAATTTGTCTGCCAAATGCCTTTTGTTATTCCTTTTTCTTCTCTATCTGTCAAACTCCTTCAGGGATATGATCAGGTGATGTTTCTGGTCGTTTGTTTCGTTCAAACCTTGGTGTGAAATGCGTTTTGGTTATTCACCCTTGTGTGTGCACCCCTTATTTCCAAACAGTCTCACCAAATCGCCCTAAAGGCTTGCACTGTATCAGTCTCACTAAATCACACATTTCTGCACAATTTATAACCACACGTGTGTGTTTCACAGGCGTCGTAATCATTTTACATGTCCTAATTTCAGATTTCCAGTTCAATTTTATCGCCTTATTCGATGTTAATTCGCTCGATTTAAGTTGTGGGGTTATCTGCCTTGAGTTATCCGTGTACATTGAGCTTTTATTTTGGCTGAATGGGTTTGGGTCAGCGATTCTTTTTCGTATTCGTATTTACCATGGAGAGTTTGGTATTGGAACTGCCGAAAACTCGATGTGCCACGCCTTTTGTGGCTATTGTTTGTTGCTGACTTTAATTTTTCTCCTCATAACAGGCAGAGTCTTGAGGGTCAGCTGCTGAAATTCACAAACGTGATGAAGGGATATCAGTATCGATGGGTTGTGGTGGATTCTGCCACTGGTCTGCTGGAATACTACGAGGTGAGTTTGAGCGTTTTGCGTCCCATCAAGTCTCTAATTTCCCCTCAACACTTAGTGGTAATGTGTCAAACGTACAAAGTCCTGCCCTCTTTCTTTTTTCAAATCGTAAATTTTCATAATGCTACGCGTCCTTAAATGCAGGGCACGGGGTCACTGCTTATTGCAGGTGAACAGATCAGCCAAATTTCTCCAGTCGTTTGTGGTTGACCACTTTAGGAGTGCTAGTTGCGCTATTTTGCCATCATCAACACTTACTCATTCTGTCCCTCATTTCAGCGGGAAGAACACAAGCGATACCAGAAACCGCGTGGCTGCGTCAACCTCGTGGTGAGTGTGTTGATCGGCCTCTGTTTGTGTTTAAACTAAGCGTGTTAAAACAACTCTAAACGACGGCGTCATGTATCCTCATGCGTCGCGGGTTGCCCTTCAACCAATAGAATTCCAGTGAACTAACAACTCCTCAGGCACGTGACGATGGGGATGTTGAGGCGGTTTTGTGTGTGGGGTGGGGGGTTGGGGCGATGCACTTTTGCAAAAGTACTTCTGGCCAACGCTAATCCAATTCCTCTTCTTCTCTCCCCCCCTTCCCCAGTTTGCCACTGTCTGTCCCTCGGACGAGGACTCGCAAACCTTCATCGTGAACATCTCCCAGGGTGAAAATCTCCGATTGAAGGGTAAGTCTTCTCTAAATCCGGTGTTTTTTTTTTATTGTCGGATTGTTGCGGTATCTCAAGTCAATCGACGCCTTCTCACTTCCTTGTGTGTGTGTGTGTGTTTACGTGAGCTCTTTTTTTGAATTAGTCGTAAGCAATACTTGTTTACGAAAGTCCGACCTCAGAGAGAGAGGGGGGCGAGGTCTGACTCACCAACGTTGATCACCTCAGCGTCACGGAAGCGGCTGTTTGTTATTCCACACACGCACACACACACACATACACACAGGCACATGCATACACGCACACACAACACACATACACATGCACACACAACACGCATACACATGCACACACACATGCACGCACACATACACACACATACACACACACACACAAATAGGCACATGCATACACGCGCACACAACACACACACGCATACACATGCACACACGCGCACACAACACACACACGCATACACATGCACACACACATACACATGCACGCACACACAACACACACGCATGCACATGCACACACACACACATGCACACACACATACACGCACCCACAAGCATTACACATGCACACACGCACATGCACACCCACATACACACATGCAGGCACACACAACACACACACGTACACACACACGTCCACACACGCACGCACACACACCAGAATCTAGCGTCGTAAAACTTGCTTTGTGTACCTGCAGCCGCAGACGCGAAGGAACGCCAACTTTGGGTAAATCATATTCGTGCAGTTGCAGAATACCACACGGAGAAGGCCTTCGACCAAACCAGTGTGAGTTTGTTGGTCTTGTTACATGCTAAGTTGACTGTTTCCAAGGCCAAAAAAACCTCACGAACACTTTGATGCTGAGGCTTTTTGTTGTGTTGTTTTTCCAGCTCTCGAATCTTTCCCTAACTGCTCAACGTCCGTCGCTTTTGCCAGTGAAGGACTCGCGACCTGTCATGTCCAATTCCTCCAACTCTGGTTTGTCCCCGACTGTCTTACGGTTAAAAACCGTGCTACTTTGGCGAATTAAGTAGGTAGTCTATTACTATTTTTCAGATCACCAATCGAGATCTCAGCGCACCTCCACCTCCACTTACGGTCTATCCAGGGCCGGCAGGAGTGCCGAGAAGAAATTCCTCGAGCCTCCGTCTCCCCATCCGTGAGTCTCCGTCCCGTTGTGTCACCCCATTGGGCCACCCTCTCGTCTTCTCATTGGCTCCCTCGTCTCTTTTTCAGCTCCGAAGTCACTTCCAGTTCGTCGGTGCCCGCAATCGTCGATCCCTACTTGCAGTTGAACGAACTCTTCCGACTGCTGGAACGCGAGGGGAACCTCCTTAGCAAGGAGATTGACGTGAGTTCATGCTTTCCACCCAAATTCAACTGATGAGGTAGGTGGGCTGTCGACAGGAAGGTGTCGACGCTTGTAGTTTTTCGAATAACTCGGTTTTTTGTAACATCACTTAACGATCGAGCGCCATTTGTCTGATATCAGTGATCACCAGAATAGTCCAATCATCATCGTCTGCTCAAGGTCAACCTAGTATCGAGTCAAGTTCAGTTGAAGCTCAGCTAGCTTTTCCTCTCTCGGATTTGAATGAAAATTTTGCGTCGTAATTGGCTATCACGCACTACAGGCCCATTACTAAAGTTCACTAGAATGGTCCAATCAGGATTGTCCCCTCAAGGTCACCTCGAGGTATGGTTTTGAAGCGGGCTGAAATGGTCGAATCAGAATTGTCCTCTCAAGGTCAGCTAAGGTCCGTCCGGTCAAGTTCGCAGACGATTGGTCGCTCAAGCTGAGCTATCTTTTCGTTTCGTAATTTTATTTTATTTTATAAAAGCATACACCGTAATGGTTGCGAGGATGATTTTTGCAGCAAAATTGAACTTGTCTGTTTGTTTGCAGTTGCGTAGCTTCGCTGTTCGGTTGATATCACGATTGCCCGTAACCAAGAGAAACCACGTACTCAGATAACGCTACCAGATGCCTTGTCTGACGCTAGAACCGACCTTCCCACGCTAGCGCAACAAACAAAACCAGAGCTTGTGCAGAAAGCGTCAATCGCGTCGGCCAAAGTGCGTGTGATCTGTCAAAATGACCTTGATCTGATGAAAGAAAGCGGATTAACATGTATGTGGTTGTCAGAGAAACGCCGTTGGTGACTCATTCGCCTGACGTGGCTTGGTTACACGAATGGTCCAATCAAGATCGTCCTCTCAAGGTCAAACAGAGTTGCCAGAATCCGCCGGCTCTAGTTCACAGGTTGGGGACTTTTAATCAAGGTCGATCGAGTGTAGCGTTGACCTCTAGATGGGCCAATCGGAATACTCGGCATGTCAACCAATTGCAGCACGTCTTCCCCGATGTTAATCGATATTCAGAGGACTATGTGGTGGCTTAATTTTGTCGCATTCTGTCCTTTTAGGACCTCTACACACGACCCACGGTGGCGTTCTCAAGTCGAAATCCCGAAGTAACTGAGCTCTATCGCGTAAGTAGTATGTTCGCTGGCGCAAAAAAAATTTCGTTTCTTTTTTTTTAACTTGCTGCCTTTTTTGGGTGTTTTAAGAACCTCCTGCTGATAAAGGCGACAAGTCAGGCCTCCATCAAGTCGCTGAAGCAGTGTCTGGGCGGTCTGCAGCGTGACTTCGCCGCGAGCGCTCAATCCGTGTCCGGCGGCAACAACAACTCCACGCCACTTGACACGACTTCCTGATTGGCCACAGTGTCCTCGCCAATCCCCGCTCGACGTCATTTCTCTCCGTTTATTTGTGTGAAGGCATCTCTGTTTCCTACCTACTTATGATTCTCCCTTCTATTTTAGTAAATCAGCACATTTCTTATTTCAAAAGGCCGGTTTATCCGCGTCGAATTAGGTTGGGGTCGGGTGCCCCTAACTATCGGTATCCAGGTTTTCTTACTTATATAAAAACACCTACTTACTACTTGTCAGTACACCGTGCATATTTTAAACTGACAGTGCACGGAGAGGTCAGTGTAATTTTTTCACAAGTGCAACTTCCGAGCCCTCAAGGTCGTCGGCAGTAGTGACAGTAAGAGCTGCAGTTGAAAACAAATACCGCGACCTGTTAACGCAAAGATAAGTGACACGTATTTCTGCACTCCGTCATTATGGTGATTTAAACCCGTGTGACGTATGTAAGTTGTGTGGGGTAGAAGCGTGCACATATCTGTTTTTTTTTCATTCAATTAAATCATTTGCCTGATGATCGATGCTGGTGATTTGCAACGAGCTTTATCTAATTAATTTCGCCAGCCAATGATGACGCTTCCTTCCGTGTGCAGCAATCTCGTTGAGATCAGTTTCCTAGGTTGCATTAAAAACAAGTTGTATGAATCGCCAAGTGAAGCGGTAGTGACATTTTGACTTTTATCAAAAAAGCATTTCTAAATAACGTCACATGTCGCTTCAACTTGACGCTCAATGGGAATTATTTAACCGCAATATGAAAAAGTGGCTTTTTGTTTTACTTTTCTCACTGAAATGCGGAATCGATGAAGTCGTGTGTCAATCAATATAGTTAAGCCTGAATTCCAAAAAAATTGACGTTTCCTCTGGGTGTCTGGGCTGACACGAAGCAATTTGAAAAAAATCAGGTTTGAATTTGAATTGCCCGCTTGCTTATCTTTCAGGTTAGATGTTAACATAGATAAACAAACGGTAACACGTCATCCAACCAATGAAGTCATCTTTTTTCCAAATGCTTTACGACCTACATACCTTTTCCCTTAAATATGAATCGGATACCTCGCAGTGACCAGTGTAGCATTAATGGGTGCTATTGGTTTTTGTTTAAATACGCAATAAATTTTTTAACCTTATTAAAACGAATAAAAGCGACCGACTTAATGGCGCCGCGCAGTGCATGGGAAAAGTGCACGCGAAGTGATGAACGCACATAAAAAAATGTTTGTTCGTTTTATGTTTTTAAACACTCAACTTCGAGGTGGTTGAGAATGTGATACCGGGGAGGGTATTATCAACGAAACACCTCGATTGAGCAAAACCGCTCTTTGACTTAAATTCGATTTTGTAACGACCGTTTGATAAATCAAATACACGCTATAGATTTTGGGCTGTGCGCCACAATTCCTGCATGGTTGGACGCGGCCTAAACTTGAGAATGCACAGTAATTTGTCGCATCTGTTCTGACAATTTTCCCCAATATAACTGTAAATTTCGAAGTAGTCGGAAGCAAAATTGAATTTATTGGTTATTTGTTTTGTCTGAGTTAAGCTACCGCGGATGATTTCCATTTGCCAAAAAATATCACGTTGTTGAAATTTTTTATGCCTAGATGAAGCGAGAGGTGTGGTAGAACCTGGTGCCGTCGACAAACATTAAAGCATCAACACGCACGTAATTACACAGACCAGTGGGGCCGAATATTGGCGCATGGGTCCTGTTAGTTTAAATCAATCAATAACTTTTCCTATCAGATTTGCTTTTTACCTCTAATTTTGCACAACACACTGAATACTGCAGCCATCACTAATGTGGACGATGGCGGCTCTGATTAGCCCCAAGCCTGGTTTATTTTTTTAATTATGATAACCAAAATAGTTCTTCGTGCATTCAAGTAGACGGGAAAATGTGAGGTTTTTATTGGATATCAAGGTATAATTTGCACCTGACAATGTGGTATTGTTTGCTTGAGTAACTAGTAGCCCTGTTGCATATTGAAAATTGATATTACCCCGCTAACGATTAGATCAGCTTGCATCACTTTGTTATTGGGTGACCACAGTACCACCTCTCTATTTTGCAAATCCTGATTGGTTCTTTAAAAAACCACATCAGATCGTTCATTCAACCTTCTGTGTCGTTTGGAATCTGACATTTGTCTTATTTGTTTTAATCCCGATTTGGTTTCATCGGCTTCAACCCTGGAACCCGTTGCAAAAAACCACATGCAGGCATTTTTCACCACGCTGACAGCTCACTAATGACCTTGAAGATACAACCTCGTGTCAGCTAACGAGATCAAACGCTGGAGACGCAATTTTCGTTGACGGATTCAGTTTAGACGCCGTCGTGGTTTACCATTGGTCCAGTGTCAGTGTCATCACCGTGGTTTTCGTGTAATCAAAACGGAATGACTTGACCTATTTTCGATTCTCACTTATCACCTTCGTGATGAGATGATTAAAATTTACCCACATGAGAAAAAAGCATTAAACTTGACAGAATTCTTGTCGACTTTGACGCATTACACCTCCATCCAGGAATCTTCAAAACTAATCCGGCAGTTGACTAATTAAAGTCATCGATTTCATAGAGAAATGGTCTAGTCGTGTTAGCAATGGTTCGCAATTACTTATCAAATAACTGAGAAAGTTGATATCAAAAATGACAACCTGTTTCGCAATGATGTGTTTTCCGCCCTACTTGCAAAATTGACTTCTTTCTCGTCCAAAATTCGACGAGAATAGACCAAATTCGCTCGTCACACGCAGGTTAGAAAAGCTGATGGCGTGTTTCGGCTTGCCGCATCACTGAAGTAACACACTCCACGTGACCATTAAATTGTTTCTTTGTTTACGGATCATGTAAAAACCCAAGCCATACAAACCGTCCTGCTGAACGTCTAAACTGACGCCAATTTTTTGTTTTCGGTGAAGTTGATAGACGGCGCCACTTAAAAAATCGCAAGTTTTGAAATGCTTATCTTTGGCTTAATTTGGTTAAAGCATGCTTTCGATGACTGACCATTTGTCTTTAAGTGTAACAACAAAAGTAGCGGTCAATATGAACACAGATGTCTTTCTACTTAGGCAAGACCGCAATCATTTGAAAGTGCTGATATGACATTTCTGTCAAAACCTTGATGTTAACAACCGGCCAATCCCCTTTTAACTATCCATGAGGTCGGTAACCAGCCAATCGCACTTCACCCACTAACTACCAATCACGTCTCACGGAGAACAACACCAGCTTCCCTTCAACAAGCTCTTCAAATGAGGCGTTTTTTGCAAAATGAAGGATGAATGTCAGGGTGGTGTCGGCCAGTCTCTGTGATAAGTCCATCTCGTGAACTTCCATCGGTGTTCTTAGCCGTAATGTGTTTGTCAAGGGAAAAGAGTCTTGAATCTAAGCAATTCGTCATCTTTAGCAAGCGAGTCCAATCGATTTTACAATTTAAACGATTTAGCCAATAGACACTGGCTGAAAACATAATATAACTGTGAATAACAAGAGTCTAGACGCTAATAGACCCACTTACTAGAGTCGAAAAATATCAGAGATAAAGCAGTATATTCAAGCTATCTTCGGTAACAAATATTACAACAATGTGTAGAGCAAACAGTTAAATTACTACCAGTGGGCAATTTTAATAGTGTTCCAAAGAAACCAGCCTAGTAAAACAAAGGGCTTTATTGGAATAACATGGTAAATGTTAGAAAAACGATATTGCCAAAAGGGATTTCACCAGTGTCTAAGGGCGGGCCTCTTGCGTCTCTGACCACTTGATTTGAGCGCATCTGGTTTGTTGACATTTGAGAAAAGTCCAATAACGGGGTCAACTTCACCTCGAACACATATTACTTGTGAGTAGTTAGTAGAGAACGTCGGCACGCAGTGTGGAACATGGCACAACACTTGGACCTTAGAAGAACTACATGGATGGAATCACCATTCCATATGGCGAGGTAGGAATCTTCAGATTGTGACTCTGTAGCCTCAAAAATTCTGGATTTCTTTATATTTTAAAAACTAGTTCTCGAAGACGGATGCATCAAGATTGAAGTACGCAATTGTTGAATAACCAGGCAACACATCCGACCATCCGATACATTCAATTGTCACCTCACTTCCGGACTCTCAATTTCCTCGAGCATGTCTTCGCAGCGCTAACAAATTAACCATCTCTCACGCCTCTGCTTCGAACTTGCATGCACGACCAATAAGCAAGTAGATACGGGAGAACGAATCAACACAACTCAAGGTCACTGGTTAGGGTTATGAAGGACATTGGACCCAATAGCAGGCAATTGGTTACGTTGGACTTTCTTTAGCGTTGTGATGTGAAAAAAACCCCATAGAGTGTTCGATCTGAACAAAGGGACACAACATTAAAATCACGCCATAATTGCACTTCAGATTTTTTGCTATTAATGTGTATCCAAAGTCCACCACGAGCATCAACTCTGAGTGCTTGATATCGTACATTTCACCTGCCTTGTAGTACTCATTGAAGAATTCGTCAAAATCAGGCCGGATGGCCTTGTGCCTTTCACCGGAGTACCACAAGCGAAGTCACATGACACTCTGTCAACTGATACGGGGGTCACGTGTCGAATAAGCGCAACGTAATGTCAAAAATCTAAGATTTTTTGCTCCAATTCTTTCATTTTTCACAAAGTGCTGCTTACAAGTTTGGCAACACGGCTGAGCATAACGTATGTTACTTCTGTTGCTGTTACGTAGACTGGTTTTCCAATGATAAAAGGCGTATTTTATTGATTTCTAATGACAAGTATTCATTGAGCAAAATCAGTTTAAATAGGCTCCATGAATGTCGATTCATTAAAACAAAACAAAACGACATGACCTTCAGATACCCAAGTCCCCTATACCTCTAGATGATCCACAAGTTGAGCGGTAATTCCGGTAGAATTGAAACATGGAAATCGTTCCACTTTTAAACTATTTTTGGGTGATTCAAGCTTTAAACTGACAAAGACTGTGGGTAAACTAACAGTTCCGAATTTTGTTTGAAAAACCAGTTATAAGCTCTGAACTCAAGGAGTATTCTAAAAAGGCTTTTTTGTGAGTTCACTAATAAGTGTGAGTGAGTTGAAACTCAAATATGACGAGAGGAGGTGATAAGCTGACATGATGACGAGTAATCTTAGACATTTGTGGTACTGTTGACGTCAATTCAGTGGAATGAACTACTAAACACTTCAAGAAGATGCACTTCGCTTGTTTTCTATCGCCATCTGCGGAATGGTCGGATTGTCTAGAGTCGGTGAAACCTTTAAATACTGTTGATTTTCTTGTCGCATCGATCATTCTCATGCGTCATCTGAAGTTATCTGCAGTTTCAGCTGGTGTGCATTTGAACAGAAGTAGAAATGAACAGACGTTTCAGCCACCAAGAAGTGCCCCTGCGTTAGACCGGCGCAATAGTTGTGAAAATACGTCGGCTCTTCCCAAACTCGCATTTTAATTTGATCGAATATTATTTGTAGTCGTCACTTTACTTGGGAATTTGCCTGTCAAACAGCCAATGAAACGACGAAAATGCTATTGTAACGATTGTTTGTTTCTTCAGCTTAGCAAAATTTTATTGATTTGGCGCGTTCTGTGATTGGCTTGTTGATTTTTCATCACGTATAATGATCAATGTTAGCGGACAAGACACAGCGACGGTAAGTACCGATTTTCGAGTAATTTTTTGTCGTAAGCGTTTTATGACTTGGAACTTATCGTCTCTTGAACACATGGCTGAATTTACGTCTTTACTGACCATCTAATTTGAAACACTTGTGATGTCTCTTAATGTTTGACGTGATTTTTTTGAGGCTGTTCCTTGGAGTTTAAAATGAAAGTATTTACGTGGTCTAATGGCGGTTTTGAAAGAATCGGACGCAGAATTTTAGAACGCCGAATGACAAGTCTACGTGGCAGAGTTTATGATGGCAACTGATAAACAGCACATTCGATGGCACTACTTTTTGCACGAATTCCAACAAGGGATCAACTTGTGTGTCTTGTGAAATGTTTGATTATTGGTACAAACGATTTAGAAGCGGAGACTTCGGTCTTGGTTGCAAACCTCACCTCCGACAGCCTCGAAAGTTTGACGATGTGGAATTCCAAAATTCTACTGCACAAAGACTCAAAGCTGACGCATCAAGAGCATGTAGCAGCTCAGGTAGGAGTCACCCAAACCACATTTACACCAAACGTGAAAAATGCAAACACTTGGAAGTTGGGTAACCCCACATGTGTTGACCAAACACATTCTACGTCACCGTACGAACACATGCCTTTCACTGCTTTCATTGTGACGGACGATGAAAAGTACATTCTTCTTGAGAATCCAAAACGTAAAAAGTCGTAGGTAGATCCCGGGAGACCCAGTACATCGACGCCGAAACCGGACATCGGCTTGAAGAAGGCTCTCCTGTGTATCTGGTGGGACAGGAAGGGTGTTCTTTATTACGGACTCCTGGAAACTGGCCGTCAGACGGTGACTGCGGAACCCTTCAGATGGCAATTGCACAAACTGAGGGAAGAACCTGACAAGGAAATGCGTTTCGTGGGCATGGAAACATACAATTCATCCAGCTGATGTGTGACAAACCTGGACCACCTCACGTTGCTCTAGCGACTCGAAGATCCTCTTGAACTTGGGATCGAAAGTTCCACCACACGCGACACTTTCACCAGACTTGGCCCTAACTGACTACTATTTGCTCCAGTCAATGCAGCAGCACGTCTTAGTGGATAAACAGTTCAGAAGGCTGGACGAGGTGCCTCGAAGCCTTCAAATTTCTTTTTCGACGTCCTTCTTTCGTTACCTGAGAGATGGTGCAAGGTCACAGAAGACGAAGGACAACATTTCCACAATAATACTCGTTATTCTCTACTTTTTTTAAAAAAAGCATTAAATAAACTTTTTTAACGATGATTGTAACCATGTAAACAACGTATTTTAAGTACACGAGCTAATGAAGAGGGCTTCACCGTGTGAAAATTCAGCCTCTCATTTGTGCACAGAATGGCATGGTGACAACCAATGAACTACGGCACAAGTTACCCCCCTGCCAGCTGACAATCTCAACCCTGCGGCCGCGGTTAATGTACACTCATGTAGGGATTCGTGTTGAATCATGTCCAATAACCCAGTCCTCGCAGCTTCCAGCACACGTTCCCACTTTTCACGACCTGCCCGTCAGTCACGTGAGGCCGCTGGTTCATTAACCACTCTGCATGCCCCACCACCACCCGTTTTAGTCATGTGACCTCACAGACACCTGTGTTTATTTTTGTACATGTCCACTCTGTTGAGCTATCTAGTAAACGGTTGTGCCTTCTTCACCTTCGCGGGAACACAGGGTAACGTATCCGGCCTAGATTGTCGCAGTGGCCCCGGCAGGGTTCAAGACAATATGCCGGCGCCCTCAACACTCACTTAGACGTGACCTCTTGTGACCCGGGTCAATCGTTTGGCCACGTAACGTGACGAGTGTCATAACAACCCTAGTCACCTACGGGACTCACTTGTACAACCTTCCAACAGTGAAGTTTTGGCCGATTATTCACTCGTAGGCAAGGCAAGCGTAAAGAACTCAATGCAATTGTCTTGTGGCCAATTGGATTTGACCACGAGAACTGATAACGAGGGAATGCGCCATCTTAACCGCACTGCCCCACCCCATTGGCACGCTGCATCTCTCTTTGCAAGTCAGGAGTTTGTCAAGGCCCGCGTAACTTGACTGCCAGACCAATTGTTTGTGGTGTTGACGCGTCGCGGTGCTGTGTGGTTTATTCTGCGACCACAAGGTCACTAACACATGCATTACCTGCACAACAACGCTACCAGGTACGGCCGAAGCGTAATTACGCGACATATAGGGGGGGGGGGGTTCACGTGTCCTGGTTGTGTGACTAGACGGCAACTCGAGACCTGTATCTGTCTAGGTGGAACATGCTGTGGCGACCAGCAAGCCTGCGTGAGTGCTGCGTGCATGCTTGCCCGACTGTACCAATGACTCAGCCTCTTCGTTATTGGCTCTTATTACCAGTCACCTGATACGCACACAGAAGTTAGTTACCTGATTTTACTCGACAAGATTTGACAGGCGTGACGCGAATGAACTGTCGTGTTCGCTTTCGACTCTGTCTTCTCTCTACTCGGGTTGTGACCGGCTGTTATCTATAAGGTTTTGCGGTAGTGCTAATTTAGGCCCCTACAATGCATTGACAAGCACCCAGATTGGATCTAAACTTCTGCCACATTTTGTTCCAGTTCCGCTGGGTCAAGGTCGAATCGCGCCTGTTTCTTGTGCATGTGCGTGCGTGCGTGCAAGCTTCTATCTAGGCGATATAATCGGGTGTAGTTTGCACGGTACGATCACACGTTGAGTGTTCTAGCATGCCAGCATTTCAAAAGACCCACGAATCCCCATATCATTAACCATTGTGCAATTATTTTTGGCGATAGCTAACAGCATTGTTTGTTGAGTTGAAAATCACACTTATGGTCTTGGAATGTTTGAGTAGCAGAACGACACTGAAGGTGCAACCTATTTCCTACATCTATGCCACGTCAGTCGTCGGTACCTTGATTATCTTGATCACGCACTCTTATGATTGGTTGACGTCAAGGCCATGTGCGTGTGTGTGTGTGTGTGTGTCAGTGAGATGTTACGCATGAAAAGAAACCTGCGCGACTAAGCTACTGACCGCAAATGAACACTGAAAAACATTTTTCGTAGTTGTACGCTTGCCTATCCGCAAGTTTAAGCTAAACGGATTGAGATTGGGTATGCTGGCTTGGTGATCTTTCCGAGATTCGAGGCGTTGTGTTGTGTTGCGGCCATATTAGGAAGATGAGGTGAGCATACACAAATTCCTTGGCCAGACAAAAATTGTCTTGCGCACGCTGAGAAAAATGTA
Organism: Mesocestoides corti; assembly: GCA_900604375.1. Taxonomy (NCBI): domain Eukaryota; kingdom Metazoa; phylum Platyhelminthes; class Cestoda; order Cyclophyllidea; family Mesocestoididae; genus Mesocestoides; species Mesocestoides corti. The sequence goes on from UXSR01005573.1 coordinate 46,903, forward strand.
CTTTTTGTTGCGACATGTAAAGTGTTCTCACGGGAAACAGGTTCGATTAGATTGTTTACAAGGTAGGTAAAAAAATTCAATCTCTGTTAGCCCTTTAATTAATTTCGTAGGCTCAGCTTTGAAGCACGCGCGCCCACTCAAATTTAAAAATGTTCTGCACTCTGATTGGATAGGTGTTACCTGCACCTCAACATGGCGTATTCACGATTTACGTAAGCACGGAGCTGAGCTACGTATGAAACAAGATCAAACATGTGCGTGGTGCTTAATCTTACGCATTTCTATTTTAAAATCATCCTGGCATATCTCAAATCAAATGTGAGTGCTTGTTTTGCAAGGGACGCCAAGCCAAATGCAAGAAAAGTTAATTTGTAATCAACAATCGCTGTCTGCGTCGTTCGTTTGATGATCTGAGGCTTAAGATCTCACATGCCGACAGCTTTGGCGTCGCATGGAACCGCGCACAGGTAGATTAACACTCATCAGTACAAAATTGAGCGCCATAACAGGGCCGAACTGTGTGATGCGTCCATTCCTCACGATTCCGGCCACAGCCACTGACTGGACAAGCGGTTTTTTGAACCAGAAGAATGACGCGGCAGCGTAAACTGACCAACGGTTTAAGTAGGAATACAACGGAACAAGGCGCCGAAGCTGCCAGTTTAGTAAACAGGCCATGTCTTGAACTTTGATGTCCTTAAAATGACCTCTGAGGCTCCTAAGAACCTAAAAACAAGTTAATTGTGGGCATATACCGACTTCTTGTCACGACTCAATTTCTGATCTTGGCACAGCAGCTTCACCAATGACCGCACCTTGTGTCCGGTAAATATTAACCCCACGGAATATACGTTTGTACAAAATTCACCAATCGAAGTTGAACGAAATGACCAATCAGGTGATAGGAGGACCCATGCTCGGTAAATAGATCGAATCACGTGATTTCTAACTCAATTCAACACTTTTGAAATCACGCGATAGCTCTTTCGCCTCGTGTCCGAGTTAGGGTCATCGTTCGAGTGTAAGAAAACCACAAAACAAGTTTGTTTTGCCGCATGCTCTACAGTGACATTTCAATGAGTTAACCAACCAAAAGAGAGGAGACGGTTCGGGAGCAGAGACAATGGGCAGGGAGAATCGTCTTTATTAAATGCAAGAAAAAAACACGAAAATAAGCGACTTGGGTCATTATGAACGGATATACACAGACAAAGGGGATGAAATGGAAGTGAAGGTTCAGTTTAAAGCATCACTTTACATTTGCTTGATAAGTAGGCGAAAGATAAGCGTTGCCAAATGCGGGAAAGCACTAGCCAAGCAAGCAGAAGCTGGGAAGAACCTGAAAGGGAAAGGAGCAAATTTTAATTAAAACCAAGTTGACATTAGCAATAACCAGACACTATGAATTTGGTTGGATTCTTGTGCATAAAAGAATTCAAATTGTGAGTAGTTGACGCTGTGATTATGTAATTGTCATTTGGCTGCATTTTTTTAAGAAAGGACAGAAGACATGCCATCATTGTGAGTCTAACTGAAACATTTATGCTCTAAACTACATTACTTGAGAAGAAAACCAGATGAGAAACGAGAAAATGAATACAATGGACTATATAATCAGAAAAGTAAAAAATTGGCATTGACTGTAATTGAATACTAACTTACATTAACTTTCTTTGGCTTTCTTTCCCTTCTCAACCTAAAGAAAAAGTAGTGTAGAGTATGGCAAAGTAACTAGTCTCATGCACTAACAGTTTTCAAGCAAATTACGTGCGCAGTTAAGCAAGGTGTGTTAAACTTTAACGTGGTGAAACTACAGTTGGCGTTAACTACTTACCCTTCCGACCGTCGCATTCATAGGGGACTGAATAGAGTGAATATAGTGCAACCATTAAAGGAAAGATTGCGAGCAAAACTTGGTTCATTTAAAACAGATAAGTTCACATAAAACTTTAAATCTAACGACTAAATTAAAATTCATGCTGAAAAACCTTTTGAGACGAGAAAATGACTATTAATTTCAAACTGACATGCAGCAATAAAAAATACGACGAAGCTGCAATACATATATTAAGAGTCCCCGGTGCTTTAACTTCGAAAAACGTCGAAATTTTCCTTTCTGCGCATATCATCAACATTCATCAATTTACTTAACTAGTGGTGGTTGTAGCAGACTGCAGACTTGAGAATAGAGACGACTCTAGTAAGCAATATGCGGACAATTATATAATTCACAAATTCTGGACAAGCACAAAATTTAATACACCTGACTAAGAGGAAGAGCAAACTGTTTAGTATGCGAATGCATGACAGGAGTTTACTGTATGGGATAATCATACCTTTTCGTTCCCAAAAACGGCAAGCAGTAGGAAGAAGAAAAAGATGCAAGCTCCAAAAATCAAAAGAGCTGGCAAAATATACTCCATCGTTGAGTAATTCTCAACAAGCGACTTTGTAGTTGACACGATTGATTCTTTGGCCATTGAAACTGCGAGAAAAACAAGCACTCATCAGTAAATGGGAGCAAAATCCCGGAGACTTGATACAAACAATAATGTAAGAAAGGCATTAACAACTCGTAAGTATTATTTTACATTTCTTCCAAGATATGTCATGGATACATTAAAATATATTTTATAAGCAAACACGGTGTTATGGAATTTACATGTACGAATAATTCTACCCAATGCCGATTAAGACTGGATTTTACTAAAGTGATAGACACCCTGTTTCAACCCCCAATACTGTATACAGATATCTAAAACGACGTTTACTTGGGTTTAGTAAGAATGGTTCAGTAAATAGCCATTAATCCATAATCCAACAACTTTCTGTAATTAGGAAATAAGGAAAGAATAATAAGAAATTCATATGCAATAGTAGTTAGATTATGAGAATTAATAGGATCACAATGCTGACATTTAAAAACAGACGTACCAATTCACGGTAAATCTACCCCGAATAAACCCGAAAAAGTGAAAGACAAACGAGCAGTGATGCACCAATCGCAGGCCTCGTTCCAAAACTAGATGTCAACAGTTTTCAAGGTTATTTGTCACAACCAATCTACTTAAATACTGCAATTTTAATGGTTCGAATTTTGAATCATGGGTTTCATTTTCGTTGCAAAGTGGCAAATGTATTTTATAGTTTAAAACCAGCATTTATGTAATTCGAATTATTAGAACCTAACTTGCACAAAGCCATGTGTGCGTGAATAAAAACCAGAATCTGCCACGTAACTGATAGTCAAATATCCCGTTCTACACTTCAATGCTGCCCATATCAGCTCCATTATTGATCGTTTACCAAATATCGGATTTGTGGCGACGATATTTTCAACATTTTCAGAAGTATAAAATGCGTCTGTTCAGCAATTATTATTTAGACACAGATTCTGTGTCCCTAATTGTGTTGTTCAACTCTGGCCCATAACCCTACATATGCTTCAATTAATGTGATTTAAAAATGGTTAAAGTAGCTGCAATCTGCCTTAATAGTATTTCAGAGATTGTTTGACTTACAGCTTTGCACCAACCCCAGTTTGCAGCTGAAATCAATAAATGTTTTACAATTATGGTAGCAAAAGTAAATAATTCGTTAAATTTATTACGGAAAAACTGATTTTTTTCAATATTAGACTTTTAATAACCAGGCTTTAAGTTAACCTTACAACCTTTACAGTGTTTGAGTGTATTCCAAGTATCGTTCCGACCAATGATCTTTAAGACTCGTGTGTCTTTTGTTTGTTATTTGTGATCATGTTTGGTAACGCACCCAAGCCACTTTTTGGTAACCAGCAAACTAGTGTGTTTGGCACCACTTCTCAAAGTGGCTTTTCCTTCGGGACCACAACGACTTCAGCTAATACTGGTTTTGGCTTTGGAGAGAAGCACACTGCCCCTTCGTCGTTTAGTTTGTGTCCTGTGCCTGCTAAATCAACTCCTAGCCTCTTTGGTGGTGTAGGGACTTCAACAGCTACTTCTTCACCATTCAGCTTCTCCGCTGCTGCAAAGCCAGGCTCCTTGTTTGGTAATGCTCCAGCCACCAACACCACAAATCAGAAACCCGGTTCACTTTTCTCTTTTCAACCCGCTCAAACTGCCCAAGCAGCTTCGACATTCCAACTGGGATCAGGACTCGGTGCGTTACTAGAATTTTTAAAGCTACTCAGTTGCATCGTAGTCGCCCCTAGCTTGTGTATGTTCATACTTAATGTTTTAACTAGATTAATTACCCTTCCATAATTTAGTTCGGTTTTTTGCTCTTAGTGACTCAAAATGCAGCATTTCAACAGCAGCAACAGCAACAACAACAAGCTCAGCAGCAACAGCAGTCTGTTGACGCCTTCTATGCATCGCTGTCACAACCGATGCTATTTGGAGACGAGCGAGACAACATAATCGCCCGTTTGAATCAGTTGCAGGCAATGCTTGGCACGGGAATCGGCTACTCGGCCCTGGGTCCGGTGACGTATACTCCAGACAATCCTTTTTCGCGTTTCCGCGGCATTGCTTACAACGTTTTGCCAACTAGCTCTGAGGCTGATGGACTTGTGTGCATGGAATTGACTAAACCATTTTCTGAAGTGTTACCACAAAAACAGGGCATACAAGATCACCTCTTCAGGCTTCTTGGTGGCCGGGTGAATTATCAGCTCATAATTGAAGAGATTAGACCAGCTGCCTCCTCCCAGCACACGGAAGTTGTCATCAAAGTTGTTGAACGACAGGCATCCGGTACGTGTGTAATTTGTCCTCTTATTTTTACTCCCAAGTTTCACCATTTCTATGAACTTTTCTTTCCTTCATTTGATTCATGTATTCGGTTTAGGTGCAACGCACATTGTACCCGCCAGTGACTTGTCGAACTTCCTATGCGGTCCCACTCTCAGGCCACAGTTGGAATCGCAGCTGTGTGTGTGTCGCCTCACTCCAGAATTGGCTCCGTCAGCTTCTCAGATAAATGCTTATCTGGAGCTTCCTCCTGCTGGAATTGATAAACGTGTTTGGCAACAGGTTTGTCACTTGTGTTAACCCTTCACCTAATGCCTATCCATGCAAAAAGACCAGACGTATCTCTCGGTAAAATTTAAAATTTCCTAGTGACCTTGACGCTCCACAGTGAAGTGTTTAAACAAAACTACGCTGTGTCTCTATGCCTAGGCTCGAGCGGACAACCCCGCGCCAGACCGCCTCATTCCCGTTCCAGTGATTGGATTCGCCGACTTGAAACGACGCCGCGCCGACCAGCTCCTCTTTGGTGACCAACAGCGCAAATCTGTCAAAGTTAGTGTGCACCCGTGTTCTCCCTGTGTCTGTTTCACCCTCGTAACCCTACTGTCCAATCACGTGTCTCGATGTTATTCCGACCTTTCAGCACCTCCTCTCCGCCACAAGCAACCTCCAATCGCAGCAGCTGTCGACGTCGCAGAAGATTGCTCAGCTTAAACGCAAGCAAATCGAGCTTAATCACCGTGTTCTCAAGGTAACGTCGGAGTGCCATCTTAACACTGCGGTGATGTAATTGCTACTTATTGTTTACAAGTATGCGTTGTGTTATATTGTAGTTGTTGGCCAAGCAGACGGTTGCGCGGCGTGCGGGCTTCGCCATCAGCGCCGACGAGGAGGCCTTGCGTTGCGCGCTGGAGCACATCTGGTCGGAGATCACGTCGCCGCGCGGCCTGCGTGCACGAATTCACCAACTCCTGCCCAGTGTGCAGACGAAAACAGCCTCCTCGGTGGCGGGCAGCGATGCCTCCAAGTCGGACGCCACCAGAGACGTGGATGGCGTCGGTGGCAGCAGCGCCTCGTGGTGGCAGCATCCAGAGATTGTGGAGGATCTACGAGAGGTGGGTCCCTTTTGTAAACGGACAGTCTCAACTGGGGTCTGGGGCAGCGCAGTGCGTCAAACCACGATAACTTCTACATCTAACTCCACTAAAAATCTCGCTGACATAAATGCTACTTACTGTTTATAAGTAGGCGTTGTTTTATAATGTAGCTTTTGGCCTAACAGGTCTGGGGTATCGCAGCGAGGCAAATCACGAATGTCACCCGCATTGTCTTCTTTTAGTATTTAAGCCAGCGAACCACGGGGATGAAGGAGATGCGGCGCCTTCTGACGGAGTTGAACGGGGTTGTGCGTGTTCTCACGCAGCAGAAGAAGTCGAGTCCGCTGCAGCCGCAACCACCACCGCTGGAGTATCCGAGTTTCGACAATTCGAAACTTGCTATCTCTGGTCGGCTGCGTGGAGCACTGTGATGCCGATGTTGTATGCACATAATATTTTACCTAATAAAGATTTATGCTGTCCGCCAAAATCCTCCACTCGACGTTGTGTGGAAGTCGGCTGCAATCTGCGTACTATGGGCTATTGCAACCACGGCTATGTCAGTTCTGACGATGGTATTTTGTCATTAAATTGCGCTATAACCAGTAATAATTCGGTTCAATTTGTTCATCGTTCGGGTTTTGTAGATCATAGCTGGCATTAGATAAAAACTGGCTACTTAGACACCAATAGTAGCAAGGTAAATTGCAACCAAATGCCAGTTGTCTTATCGAGTTAAACCCAGCAAATCCAGAAATTATGGTGTTTTGAACAAGTCAAACGTAGCCCAAATGATGGCTACAGAAAGCTGCTAACATTAACCAGCAAATTTTTTGTTCTCATAGTCATATGAGATGGATGCAGTTTATGCCTTTAAGCGCCGCAAAACCGAATGACCTAAAAGCACTTCTGACATACCGAAATCGTACTCAGTAGTTCTGTGCCTCCTTAAAACGGCGAAAGTTACTTGCGCATGGCGTCGTCACTGTTTCACCAGAAGTCGTAGTCGGCCTTGGGTCCGTATCAGACTGTAAAATTACATTCACTGGCTTAAACTCACGCGACCAATCATCGCAGTGCTCTGTCAAGGACCTCTTTTCATTGGCTCGAATGGGTTGGTGAGCAGCGCTTTGCCATTTAGCGCATTCCTGAATGATCCAGTTAATGCCATAGTAATGTCAGCACTAATCGGCCAAACCTGTCAAATTCGCTTAAGTCTTTCAACTTTACGACGTACTGCTGTGTAAATCGGAGTCATGGGTGGTGGTGGAGGGGAGTAGACGGGATTTGGCTGAAGCATCTCCCGAAGCATCTGTCGATCAAGCGGAATTTCCCACCTTCCAAGAAAATCATTTTTCTAAGCCCCTGCAGCCAGTCATTTGCAAAACATTGACCCCTTGAGAACTTTACGTTTCAGTAGATGACTCAACAAAAAAGGGGCAATGAAACTTATTCCATATTTTTCTTAATCACGGTAATTAAATTATCGATGAAGTATCGGTGATTTGAGCAATCAGAATTTTGTCAACCGGTATACACTGTCTACTGAAATGATCGTAGTAGCATTGCTAATGTCGACAAAGCCGTCAAGCGAATTGACATCGGGTTGAAGTGGTGGCATGTGGAAACTTATGTCGGAATTAAGATAGGTTCTGCAGGTAAGGGATCTGTTTGCGCGTTATTAGCTGAAGGTGCCATGTCGTTCGAAAAAACCCGTAATAGTCCATATTCCATATTTCTTTTAATCATGACATTTGAAATTTCGCCGGGATATCGGTGACTTGAGTAGGTCATAGCTGTGTCTCCCGAAAGCCACCAAGATCGATTTTTCGGTTTTCGTGGTACCGATCCGGAGCCACGAAGGTCCAATGCCTAAAAGTGAGAGTTTCCTCCACATGGGTGGACACCATTGTTTGGTTTCATTCGAAAGCAACCTGATGATGCAGTGTGTGTCGTCTGACATGTGAAACGATCTTCCCACATCGCTAAGCTACTGAAATCCCAAACAGTAGCACTACGCATCTAATATTCAAAATTGCCTCCGTTTCAATCAGTGGCCCAAATTCTTTTCCACTGGTGTAAATTCACGCAACCAACCAACGCACGGCCCTGTAAAATCTCCACGCTGATTGGTTAGAATGACAGGTTTATTAGCGCAATCCCGTATGATTCAGTCAACACAACTCCAGAACAACGCCAACTTCGGAACGTACGTAACCCTGTTTTACCGCTTGAATTTGGCCAAAATTCGTGGATGAAGCAGCAATCAGTTATCCCTCGTAGGCACTTTGCACAGATCCCCTCACCCTGCAAACACGCAAGATTCAAATTTCTCTCGTGTGAACAAAATCACTCACCCGCTGTCACGTCAGTTTTGTCGTCTTCGAGAAAATTAATCGATGCATCTGATTGGTGCAAAGGTGGCGCTCATTTTGAATATTAAGTGTGTAACGCGCGCCATTTAACGCACGTACGCCGGTGTGGCATGTTCTTTGTCACCCTCTCCCTTTACCGCACTCGCGTCTTCCACAAGGCACGACCGTGAGTATGAGGGCCACGCCGACCCTCATCACGGCCATCCCTTTCCTCCTCTAACTCTCCCTAAGCCCTGGCCCTCTGAATTGGTATGCCTTGTAGCTAACCATGAAGGTGTGGCTATTTAGGTCCCAGCTCGATAGGCGCGCTACATGGGCTGTGGAAAGTGCTTAGCAAAATTTATATCTCCTGAATACAGTTTTGTGTGTCAGATTTGTCAGTTTCTGGCAATTAGTCTACTCAAAGTGCTTGTGGCGATGGCGTAGAAGATGGAAGATGTTGCGGGCGGTGGTTTTCCCGTCTGA
>UXSR01005574.1:216-15496 GCA_900604375.1 Mesocestoides corti
TGTAATCATTTGGTTAGTCGTTGATTGATGATGCGGAGGTGGAGGAGAAGCGTGTGTTGTGTGAGTGTTGCAGGTGAAATGGTGGAGATGTGGTGACGTGGCAATGTACACACTACCCGCACGTCGAGGCTGGAAGATATGTAAGTCGATTGCTCAGATTTAAAAAGAAATATGCTGTTGGAGGGGCAGGTGCTGAAGTCAATCGGTAAGTCGGATTTTGTGTGCGTATGCTTTTGGGCGTTTCAGGAAAGATGGCATTGCCTCAGTGTCGTGGAACAGTGTTGATTTGAGCTGAAAGACGTGACCAGATATGCAGAAGCGTGGAGAAATGGCGAAGGCCTTTTTTGGATGTCTCGTTGCAGAACCTTATTTGGTATTTGTGTTTTTTGTAGTTTCTTTATGAAGCTGAGTTGATTTATGAACGTGTCTTTGTGTGTTCTTTAGGTTAACGCGAGTTTTTTGACGTGAGCCTGTGTACGGACTTTGCTTTGAATTTCTGCTGATTGTGAATTTATTTTCTGTGAACCTGTTTTGTTAAGTTTTTGTAGTTGGGAATCTAAATGGTTGCTGATTTGTATTTCTCGCCTGAGCGGTAAATGAGCAGGATAGAATGCATTGGACTGGTGGAGTAGACATCTGTAGGCGAGTTGGAAATGTGGGTTGAGCATGTCTCAGCTGTCATTTTTGGTAGTGGAATTGAATTCGCATAGGTGAGATCTTTTAGTTTGACCGTTACCCATATGGCCTTTATGCGTTGTGCGCGTTTTCACGCAGCCTATAGCCTTACAGAGTACTTTGAAAAGCCGACTTTGGAAGTTTGATCTCTGATCGGAATGGTTGGAGTCAGGAACCCTGAATCGAGGAATCCAGGAGGACGTGACGGCATCGGCAGTGGTAGGCGTCTTTTAATCGGAAAGGGGAGCCGCTTACACCTATTTGGAAAAAAGTCGACCACGACAAATAATTACCTGTTCCCGAGACGGGATTGTGGGAATGGGCCCGTAATGTCGATACCTACTCTTTGGTTGACGTAGCCCGAGGGAATTGTTTGAAGCGGAGCCGTGGGATGATGATTGGAGTCTTTTAGCTGAAAACAGGTGGCACACGAGGAACCGACAAGGCAAACTTCACGTCCTCAATCTAGTGACCAGAAGCGTTGGCAAGCTGTCTTGTCCAATTTGTCTTGTCTGTGATGGCCCAATTGATTGTGAAGGTCAGTGAGGGTAGCGAGTGCTACTGATTGTGGAATTACCAGACGAACCGGGGATTTGGTGTCATATTGGAAATAAAGGACATTGTTGCGGAGAAAGAGGTTGCTCTAGAAGGATCACATGGAGTGGGTGCCTTGGGTTTGGCCATTCATTTCTTTAACTGAGGGTTTGTATTGGCCGTGAAGTTGCCTGTCGTAGATTAGAGCCGTATCCGGGTCTTCGGCTTGCATTTTCGCCCAATTCGTAGTGCTGGAATGTTTTGTGATGACATTAACGCTGCCTGGGTTATTGGAAATCGATTGACAAGAAAGGGCGTCTGCATTGCCGTGTTTCTTTCCCGAACGTAATTCTAATCGGATGTCGAAATCGGCTAGAGGCTGCTGCCACCGGGCCAGTTAACCCAGGTGAGAGCCTGATGGTCGGATCGGATCACAAAGGTTCCCCTTCCAGGTACACGGCAAACTTTTAGTGAACGCCACAATAGCTAAAGATTCACGTCTGGTGGTGCTGTAATTCCATTCGGACTTATCTAAGGCCATACTTGCGTACGCTATGACGTGTTCTGCGCCATTGGTTCCACGTTGGGATAAGACTGCGCCTATGGCGGGGCTGCTAGCGTCGGTGTCCAGGATGAATGGTGGAGCCTTGGGATCTAGAATCGGGAACATCAGAATGGGGACCGCGGTTAGTGCTTGTTTAAGTTGTGTGAAGGATTCTTCGTGGGGGGGGGGATGGTCTTCTACAGTGGATGAGGAATCGCCGGCAACGGTAGTACAGCCAAGATTGGGTTTTCGGTTGCGCCGTCAACCTATGATGTTTAAGGACAGAGAAAGACAGAGATGATGGCGAGTGTGGGTTCAAAACACTAGTGGTAAGTATGCCTACTAGTGGGTATCGCGGCCTCCAAAATGTAACTCGCAAGCAGAGATCTGACCTAAGGAGATAGACTACAGGTGAATCATCGCCAGATGCACAATTCAGCCGTACACTTGTAACAAACCGTGGAACTGAGGGAGGAACCATCTGGAAAAGTTCAAAACTCAGTTACAAGACGAAAAGTGAAGGAAGAGGGCTTACTGGATGATGGAGTTCGGAAAACATGAGACGATCCATACGCTAATTGTTGGTCAGGTCTAAAAGAGTAAAAATAAGGGAAGAAGTTACAAGGCATGAACAGAGTTTGGTGTCCTGGAGTGCGGCGTGCGTGACACCCCTATGTTTTAATTTATGCGTCTATATGCATGATAATTATGTTTCATTTCAAGTACATCTTTAAGTTGGTAGTAGTAATATAACCATAATTAAACAAACAGCGACAGAATTGGATATTGGTATTAATTCTCATGTTTGAAACATTTTTTTGTCCAGAAGTTGTGGGAATTTCCACTTTTGAACCATAAATGGGGTTGTCCCACATTTTAACTCCGTAACATTGAAAACCACAGTGTAAAAGCCAAGAGTAGGCAGGCGATGACAGACAGAGGTTTTTCAAGTAGTCTTAAAACGTCTAGAGTACTGCATCGTGAGATTAGTAAGACGGATTCAAAAATTACGCTTTTGGGCGCTTAGCTCTTGGTGGCGGTTTAGTCATCTGTAAATTAAAGGGATAGCTTTTGGCTCCTCAATCAACTGATGAAACGAACAATCAAGCCTGAAAATCACAACAAAATACTTTAGATATAACATTGTTCTCCCTACATTTCCAAAAGTCGGGCTAACTAAATGCTTGTAAATTGTTCTGCTGCCTCAAAATTGGACAGAAATAAAAAAATGTAAGCTGGGTTGCGCGAAAAATACTACCTTGCAAATCTGCAGTTTAAATACCGGTAACATTGGGAAAGGAAAGGCGTCGATGGCAGGTCAGCTCGGTAAGTGTCCTAGTTTTTATGAGTGCGATTCTCAAGCAATCCCTTACTTCGACGAATATTAGTTGAGAATGAATTATTGACTCTAGATAAGCCTGGAATCAAGCTTTACCTATTAACGGTAGCTAACGTTCCATAATTACGTTAATTCATCAAAAATAGTGGTTGTCACAGGTGGGTTAATTCTCGTCCTTGTAAAAGCAATATCGTCCCTAGGCTAGCTTTACTGGGAAAGTGGTATCCCCATGGTAAGCCTGAAGATAGTCGTAAATCAAATCCGACCTTATAAAGTGTGCTACGATCTTTTGCTAGAAAGAATGGATGCTATAATCTCTGATATTATTGCCATGACTTTTGACGGTAGAACTCGCAAGCCAAGTTTATCCACTTGCAAATAGGTATAATTGATTTTTTTAAATAAGCGAGCAAATGCAAGATAAGTCTGTTTTTTTAAGACTAGAATTTGCAAACATTCGTTGGAGGACTAAAGTGAGTAATCCAAATAGTTGCATTGACGTCAAAAAAGTACCCTTTATATTTTATGCCTATATTTTACACCCATCTGTAAGTTGCAGCATTATCCACAGTTAATGCAAGAAACTTGCTTTAGTTTTCATCGTTTTGTTTGACATTACTAAACGCGCCTGAAATTTCAATGACACATATATTAGAAAAAATTTATTCACTTGCATTATAATATTAATTTATATGTTAAAATGAATAGCAAGTCCATTCTAATCTGTGTAAGATGTGATGAAATGTAGTTTACATTTATTGAGTCTATGTAACAGCACTCATAACCAAAAAATTTATAATTAAGAAAAAATGGATCTAACTTTAATTTTGGATGGTTTTCATGAAAGGCAAACATTATGATTATATTAAGATGCATAAACATTGCTTAAAAGTGTGACTAGATGCCTGATTTTTCGTTTGAAGCATTTGCAAAATATTCTACTAGAAGCTCTTTGTTTAACATGATTCCAAACCTCAGGGTTAGCAAGTTTTCAAAGTGTCGGGTGGGATTTGTTGAGTTATCGTAATGCGAGATGTTCATCTAAACAGCTTGAGTTGCGAATGCATTTCCGCTTTTTGTTTCTCGTTACCTTTTTTTATCTCAGTACGTTTTTGCTGCTGTTTTACGTTTCTTTTGTGCATCACAACCGGTCATTACTAGTATTTTTATTTCTGACTTTCAATTATTTTGCTTCTTTTTAATCACTGTTTACAATAAATTATCGCGTCAGCTGTCAGTGGGAAAAGGTTTACTTGCACAAATGTTTGCGTTTTTACGAAGTTTTTTTGTATCATTCCATAAAAATGAATATTTACTTTAAGCTCTCCACCTTTAATTCGAAATATGAAATAATTAAGCGTGGTGCTTAGAGTCAGCAGCTTATAACTCATCAGCGTTTTCATACTTTTGTGCTCCCTTTTTAATAGGTTGAAATATTCCTAATGCTCAATGGTAACTAATGCTTAAAATTTAATTGGTTTGGACTTGAAAAAAATCTAAGCGGTGGAATTTATCAATTTCGCTTTTGTTTCAAAATAAAATTATTGTAGATAAGTGACGTTTGTGCTCTTTTTCAGATATTTGCCATGTTTTTGCTCATCCCGTTCTTGTAACCGTCGGAAAAAGGGCCAATTTGGATTTCATTTTTGTTCACTCTCCGAATTCCAAATTAGTCAATATACAGTGGACATTTTTACCTTTTCCATCTGCCTTATTAAACAGCAAACAAATCAAAACAGCTTTTCGTCTCAACACTAGCTACCATGGATCAAGGGTAAGCAAAGCGCGTGTCTTTAGTAGTGAACTCTTTGCTGCCCTGATGCAAATTTTACTGCATATTTATCATTTTACCATGTTAGCACTTCAGTTATGAATTTAAAGGATTTTATCACTGATTTGTGTTCGCATTTTTTGAAAAACCAATGTAATAAGTACCAGTTATATTAAAATAAGATATAACTGGGACCTAGATTAAAAGGTAACATTCCAATCATCCCATTAGTATTTTATGCTAGTGGCCTTCACCAATAAATGTATTATCTAACTCATATTGGAGGGCGTGTTGTCGTCTTTTACACCGATTCGTTGTGTGGCTTTTTCTAAATAACTGTGATTTTATTCGTCCACAAACTGTTATGTCGTTCGATCATTTCACTATTTTCATCACTGTGAATATATAAAACAGTGTTCCCTTTAATCTAGTTTTCTTGATTTCAATGCAATTTTTAATCAGAAAGCAACTTTTTACTTATATCTTTGATGAAATCAAGCAATGTGATTAGTTTTCTCCTAAAAAATCATAAATGAGAGGGTTTAATGCCTGGCGCTTGTTTGTTTTGTATTTAGTACTCGGAGGATTTATTACAAGTTACCTGCCCAGCCGCTTTAGCCTTTTTTTCCTCCAACAACTTCAATCGGACATGTAGGCTAGCTAGGCTTAGCATTAGTCACGTGATGAAAGCCGACGAAGGTCGTTACCGGGCTCACGTGACTGGTGATTCTGATTGCTTTCCCTGCGCTGGCGAACGGCAACTCCGTGTTGTTGAGTACGCTTTTTACTTTAATTTAAATCTCTGTGTGTAAAAAAACTTGATGTAATTGAACATTACAATTGAGAAATTGCATTTTATTAAGAGCTGTAAAACATACCGTTATTTTTTTAATGAATACATCTATTAATAAAATGATGGAAACGACATTAAAGCGATAAAGCAAGCAGTTTACTGGGTGGGGTTGGTTATGTGCCATGTTACAGGCTAAAATTCATTGATTCTAACATTTGATTACCCATGTCCGTCAAATATTGATTTATGTATATCTGGACCTTATTTAAATGCAAAACGGGATTTTAGGTGTGTTGTAGCAGGTGTTCAATCGCATCCATTTTATCTAACCCAACTTACTGCGTTGTGATTACTGAAGGGTTCCGCGTGTTAATGATAAATCCTGAGGAAATGCTTGTGTAATCGAATATCTGTTTTGTTTGAATGGATACCTCTTAATCGCCTCATTTCTTTATTTCAAAGCTGAGGCGAATGTGCGTTGCTGGAAATGATCGATTATACCAATCTGGTTTTTTAACGCAAATGGGAACTACTGTTAATGGCAAAATAATATTTTAATATGTGACAAAGGAATTTTTGAAAAGCGTCACCTCGAAACTTCTTAGTAGTATCTTAACCCAAGATTATCCAATGTGTATGTTAATTTTTAAATCCATGATAAACACAGTTCAAGTTCCGAATTTTTAGACGTATCGCGTATCCTTCTTGCGAATGCTTTTTTCTAACCCCAATTACAGACAGGAAACACTACTGGAAACGGGGCAGACTTCAATGGGTTGGGAGGAGGTTGGAAACGAGCTTCGGTGTGCATGTTCTACGGAGTCGCTGAAGTCTAATTTCTCGTTATTATGCATTTGAAAAGCGAAATTCGTCATCTATGGAACCCGTACATTGAGAGAGTATAGGCTTCGGATCAATGTCTTCAGATAGGTATTCAGGTGCAAAGCTGCCACCCCTAGCACTACACTACTTGACATCACAGTCTTCTGAGACTTTAGATTAATCTTAACATTTATGCAATTTAAATCGACTAAAACCCTTTGATTATAAGTTTGTAAGTCCGATATTTCCCACCTTAAAAACTGGGGTAACTAAGGATTTTCATTCCATTTGACATTAACCAGGATTTTAATAATAAGTCTCAATGTGCTTTCCCGTCAACTCATTTTCCATGCACTTAAAGAACCGTAATCAGGACTTAGTAGGTAGGACTTACTGGCGCGTTGCATTATAATATAACACTCCCGCAGTTATTGGTTGTGTCCCTTATCAAATCCGTGTCTTTTTGTCGTTAGCAGTATCTCACACCTACCGATAAATCCTTAACAAGCCGCAACAGCCTCTTGAACGTGTACAAATGCATATTTACTACTTCCGGACTTCGTGCGCATGTGTAATTTTAGAAGAAATAGCCTACTGCCGTGTTTTTTGCATTCGCAAGGAATACGTGTTCAAAAGTTCCACATTTTAAAGATAAGATATTATTAGTGATTTTATGGTTCAAGGTGAACGTATAATTATTTATTGGATAACATCAATGTTGAGCCTACCAAGCTCAAGTAAAAATAAGGCAAGAATATTGATATTTTTTGTTCATTTGAAAATGAATGGAACGCGAAACAGTTGACAATGTCATAATCCGACTTGCAAATAATTTCGATGTGTATAGAACACAACTTGAACCTACTGAAACAGCTCGTAGCGATTTTCATTGTGTCAAGGATATTTTGGCTTGTAGTACGCAGCCTTTTATTTTCCAAAAATGCATAACAATGTTTATAATTCACTGAAAGGCTATTCATGATGATTCTGCAATCGAGTATAGGATCCAGCGTTCGGACTGATGAAAGTACACGGCGAATCCGCGTCAACGATTAGGCGATTAGTATCGGAACGTACATCTGAAAATAGTCATGTCGAAACCAGAATTTGTCCACGGCTTGGGCTAAATTTGGAATTGGATTCTTCATAAAAATGCTTGTAAGGAATGCAATAAGAAACTACTGAAAACTAAATTTCTTGACTGAGTGCGAGGCGATTGTTTGCGGATACGACAGTGCCACGTCAAAGTGTATTTTATTGTCAATGCTGTTTCGCAAGCACTTGTGAACAGTTATTTTTCATTTAGCAGATTAGGACATCTATTTTATCAGGTCTTTGGCTGTCAGTTTTGTTGTTTCCTCAACGAAAAATACTGTTTCACTTTTCTTTTTGGTCTACTTTAAAGTAAGAAACAGAGGTTTTGGTAGGTGGAAGTCCTCATAGAAAGTTCGTAAAATGCCAGGTTTATGAAATAGGTATTTAAGTCGAACTAGAAAACTACAATTTGTGTCGAACTAGTGTAAAGTGGCAGAAAAAGCTTTTGATTTGAAGAAATGCTCGTTGAGACATGAAAATAATTAGCGTTACTCTTTGTAGACGACCAGCAAGTGAAGATCAGTCAGACGACACCGTATTACCGGCAGCCTATATGAACCCACACGGTAAGCAATGCAATTTGTAGTTGAGCAAACAGCATGTCCGCAAAAAATATCTTATTGGTTGATTGAACTTGGGTCTAATAAAATTTAAAATCTTTATAACGTTGCTACGTCTCTTTAAGTAGTTCAGAGGCACATTAGTAGTATTAACTTAAGGGTTAAAATCAAAGAAAGCCATCTGAAAAAGGCAATTAATCGTAATAATATGCTAATTTGTTAAACATTCACTTGAAGCCGTCCGTAGTATAATGCATGAGGCGACAGTTGCAACTTCGGCCGAGATAAGACAAGTGAAACTTAGATCTAGGTAAACCTGCCCTAAGTGAACGCTAATAATGAGACTTGTTTGAATTCACTGCTCAGTGTGTTTCAGCTCTAGCAAGGTGTGTTTGCGACAGGATTAAGATTTTTTACCAGAATGGGTTCACCTTAACAAACTTATTTGGTAGATAATTTTTAAAAAGTCGACTTCACGCCATTTTTCTTACTGTAATATTTGGGACGTCAAAGCCATTTCCATTTATTCTTAAGTAGTGAATGTGACCGTCGCCTAAGCCTAATTTATAATCTGTATTTAACTTAAATGTGTCGTATCAGCTCCAACGAACCCTCAGATCAGCTGTTCATTTTTGTTAACTTTAACATGGATAATTGCAACCAAAAAGGATGGGAAAGTTACGTATCTACATTTTGTCTAAAATGCTTTTAATGGCTTTCGTTTATAAACTGATTAATCCGCAACCCTAACTGTAGCTTGGGTTTACTTATGAAGCCTTTAGGGTGTAACTTGCGATTGATCATTGCAAAGTCATTAACTGCTGCTACCTTAATAACTTAGCTTAACAAAGCTGAAGGTTTTAGTTTTAACTTTCATGAGTTGATTAGAATCGATGCAGGATTCAATGAGTGCATGTAATTGGCACATGGTTTCCCCTGAAAGTCTCCTGCCACCTAAAAGTTTATGACGTTTCTTCCATCAATGGATTGCATCTTAATTACTTAAGAGTCCATTAAAAATTCAGGTAGGTTGGGAACCAGTAAACATGCACAAATATTGATTCAGTAAATGACGCAAACCATATGTTCGTGAATTTGAAAACTGCAACCCGATCTAAATCCACAAAACCTCGGCCTCCTGTCTATGCATAATATCCTTAAACCAAATTTTTTGTTCCGTTGATTAATTTTTTCCTTGTAATATCTGTTTTTCTAAGATTTGTCCTGTTTTATGTCGCACACTTCACCAACAAGCTGTCATTTGAGGCTTATTCTTACCAATCACAGCAACCGGTTTTCGGACGTTTGTCCAATAAAGGTGTCCGAGTGGAACTGCAGTCATTTTGCAAACCTATGTAACTTTAGATCAGCGCTGCTTTATAAGTGATTTGCGAAAACACAAAGAATGTACAATTTTGCAGTCTTTGTTTAAACATGCGAGAAATGGAAGGACACCTGACATGTACGGAACCCTAAAGTCTGGAAACTAAGCTTAGGATTTAGCCCTTTGGTTAAAAAATTATAGAAAAGAATTTAACGTTGCTGAAAAACATTTTCTGGCATGACCTGAAAATCCATCACTAAGGGGTTGTCGTTGCCAAAATGAAAGTGAGAAGTAGGATGTTATAAGCTTCCCGCCATTTGAAGCTCTGCAGACCTTACAAGGGGTAGGTTCAGCAGCTCCCTGATCCGCTCCAAGGGTGTTTGAGGAACATGTTAGAGGCGCTCGTTGTTTATCTTTTCGAGAAGCCGAATTGAGAATTCTGATGAGATTAACTATAATATTAAGGAAGCATGAATGCGTTCAAATCCATAATGATACGAGTATGGGGTGTTATCACTTTTCTAAAGGCTGCCCAGGCTCATTGACTTGGATTGTCGCTTACTTTGGGACGTAAACCAATGCATGTGCAGAAGCCTCACCTTTTTAAGTGGGCTTGAATTGCTGTAACCGCTTTGAAAAGGTGTTTACATGTGAATATTGGTCACTTTATTTTACCAATGAATGTTTAGCTCGTTTAATTCATTTTTTAATTTACCCAGAACTTTCATATACTTAGTTAAAAGGCATCTAGTAGTAAGCCGTTCATGGTGCTATAGCACTGTCCACATTTCTTCATATTCGACCGTATCACTCAGGGATAACAGCAATCGATTCACATTGTACTGAATTGTGTTGCTGATTTCGTCGAATGTATTCACACTGACTTAAGTTGGAGTGGTTACTGCTGCCATAATGCTTCATGATTTAGAAGCCTGTTTTCAAAGCGTTTTAATATGCTACATTGGATTTAAAATGATTGATCCTTAAATTGTATAGATTAAAAAATAATTCTTGTATGTTTACGGACGCACACTTTGAATGCTTTGTTCTATCTCAAAATGTAGTCTGTGTTGGTTTCAATGCTTAAGGCACCTTTGTACGCCTAGGTTATGCATTCTCAGAAAATAACAAGCACTCGCCTTTGAAATTCTACAATTTTTATGCGCTGTTACACTGTTTAATGCTCTAAGAACATCTTTTACCGCTCAGCTCATCTGAACTCCTTTTCCACTGCGTAAGACCAGATTTCGCAACCGTTTTGTATTCAAATGAATTCACTTTGTAATCTTTAATCACAGCCAATTTGTTTGTGTTTTTCCCACTCAAATTTTGAGCTCCATTTGATGCTGTACCCACATGAATTTTTTTCAAAAATGAACTAGACCTTTTTTACATCAGTGACAAGTCATTAAAAGCAACAATTTTTAAAAGCTTTCTCGTAAAATGCGTTGAATAAATTCAAATTTAGATTTCTCATAAACAATTCTGTCTTTGTATACACTTATTGACTGCGTTCTGTTCAAGACCGTTGGCAGTTTTGAGAATCTCCAGGGATTGCATACGGTTTTGTATTGTCTAAATACTTTGGTCTGTGTAACGATTCAGTATCCCAATCACTCATTAAGTTACTCTCATATATCTCATACTTGGACATGCTCTATTTTTTTATTCAGATCTAGACTATACCAAATTAGTTTACTAGGACTTTTATTGTCCGATTTTGCCAACCAAGTCGAAAGCCCACGCTTGAATTTAATCGCTAGTTAGAAAAATTGCAAATGTCTGTGCACCCTTGAAGCCTAAATAGTTTTGCTTCTTTTAAGCCACTTTTGTTAATGGTTATATGTATTAGTATTGTTGCGTAGGTGCGAAATGTCCGTGAAATTTTTTTCTAAAATTTTAAGCAACAATCTTTTGCAGGAATTTCGGCCATTGCCGTTCTTTAAGAAACTGGGGTTTTGTAATCAGGTTGTTGAAGTGTCTTAGGTGAAGCACCATTGTGTTGCTCTGAATGCACGTTAAAAATGGGGATAAAACTCAAATTCATTTTGCTGACATGCGACCGAATTAGTGAGTTTCTATTCATCTCGCACGTAACGTCTGGAGTGTTTATTATTAAATTTTGTTGCCTACTAAAATTAGCCAAATATTAAGCTTATGTGGGCAAGTTTCATAAGTGAATTTGTGGAGGATCGCGTATATTTGGCGTTTCGCTTAGGAAATAAAGGACTTTTTTGGCAAATGTTAAGGTATATGCAAATCCGTCCTTCGGGTTTTTAATCCTTCGGAGTCGCTTCTAAATACCCTAGGCTTTTAATTTTGCCCGAAAATGTGAACTAAAACTAAGGCAGGCGCCCTTTCAACAATGAGTTTGGTAAATTGAGTCTGTCCGGGAAAGATACAGCTGCGGCGTTGCAGGACAGCATCAAGAAGCTAGTATTTAGCCATAAACTGATTTGGGAACTTTAGATTATTTTCCTCCTAAAAGCTTGGTGACTTAATCCTTTGCAGATACGGCGGTGTTTTTCTATGCGCCACCCTTTTCACTCGACTTTAACATGAACAGCTCGGTGTGTGCAGGTCAGAAGTTCGAATTCCAATGCAGCGCCGAGCCCATCAATTACGGGATCAATCTGACCTTCTACCAACTCGACCCGCTGTTCACACTTTCTAGTCTCGAGGCTGTGAGTAATCGTGGAGTTGGTGTGGACTTTCGAAATACTAGCACGAAAGTCCTAAAGGTATGCCTAAATTGACTAGTTGAATTCATCGATTACTTAAACCAAGGGTTTTGCAAATTGCGAGTTCAATTGTCGATCCATAATGTTTTATTCACAAACATCTAAGTAATTGAGTTGTTTTGGAAATGTGACGTATGTGCATGGCAAGAAATGAATGAGTTTCACAAAGGAGGGTCTTGACTACAGAGCTCAACCATGTAATGTTGCTGTCCTCTGCGGGATTCTGTAGTTAATCTTACTACCAAAATAGGCACTTTTGGGGAACTGAATTAGATTGTCAGATAATACGGGTTCCATTTGACAATCTGAACCTTCAATTTGATAATTACTCGCTTTAAGGCTTTCAGAGTGCTGATCAAGCGTGAGTACATTGAAGTATAGGTTAAATTCGTAACGGGGATATTAGCACGCTGTCTACTGGCAAAACCAAGAGCGGTATTGTGGGCAGGTGGGGTGGGTTTTGAGAAAAAGTCGTTCCTTCTTTACATGACTAACTAGAATCTGCCCTTTACGGTGTCTTTTCACACCATGGACGCGCCACAAGTGTGATCTGATGCTTGCACCGCTGTCCCTTTCTCTGACTATCGAGGACTTTGGGGTCTGCCCGTCTGTCCAGGTAATGATGGTCTTTCCTTTAGAAGTTCTGTGTGCATTTCGAGCCTTGAATCCAGACTTACAAAGTCATCAGGTTTGATTGACATGTGGTGGATTTATATCTAGGTTTAGTATTATTATCATAAACTCACTGCAAAGCTGTAAAACCAAATTGAATTGTGGTGCTATTCGGTAACCTCATCATCCATACAACAGCCTAGTCTCTGCGTGTGGAGTGGTTGGTATGTTAGGTTCTAGCTGCTTATTCTAGACTATTAATTATCTTATATGAATGTCATTTTATAAAAAAAAATTCTAAAAGATGAATCCCTTTGGAGCTCTGCTGTTTTGGAGGTGCCGATAAGTGGCCCATTTTGATGAGTATAGTTTGGCCGCAAATCTGTGCTGTCTTCCTCTGGCCTTCCTTTACCAGATGCTTTAGAACACCGTCATTGTAGCCTAACCAGGGGCGGGATTGTAGGCCATCTCGGAATATCACCGAGCGGATAAAGTATAGGCTATTAGTCGGGCAATGATAATTCTGTTTTGCTTTTGTTGAACCTATGATTACGACCTATTCAAAGTATCTCACATTAACCTGCAGTCGAATTGTTGCCCCATGTAACTGGCTTAAAATTTAACCTAACTTAGTACTCTCCGTCCTACCAAAGCAATTCTTATGAAATGATGCCTTTAAAAGAATGAGCTATGTAAAATTACACATTTTAGTCAGGCTAGTCACGAGCAATTGAGAAAAAGGATCATTTCATCGTCTGTGGTGACTAAGTTCCCTGTAATCTTTTTATAAGGAAGGGTAAACAAAGTACTGTAATACCTGAACTTGCCGTTGTTCGGATGTGTATGCGTGTGTGCCTGTTCAAATCCATAAATTATGCATCAAAGCGCACTCCTCGATGCAAACGCTCTTGACACATGTGCTGTTTCCTCATAGGTTTTCGATGGGTGTACTTTTCGGAATTTGGTGGCCAACAGTAACGCTTGTAGAAGAGCTTTCGAGGCTAAACTTAGCTGTGGTTCCACAGTCTTTGCGTCGGTCTTGTTAAATTGCGATAACGTCAGAATCTAGATCCATGTAACCGTTATTTACGATTAAAGGAATGCCACAGACAACAAGCCCGATCAGCTGGTCCCCGAGGACGAAAGAACTGAGAAAGGTGGTTTATGAATGCTGGTAGATATTGCGAAAGCGGTGTGAAATATTGAAATGATGCTTAGAGGTACCTACGAAAACATTAAGAAGCATATGCGTGGAATGTGCGGGTAAGCCTGAACAACTAATTAGACAAGACGGTTCTCTGTGGCACAATTGGTTGTCCACAAAGCTAGATTTTCGAGTAATTTTAACTAGCGCACTGATTTTTTTCTACTGAAAGGTACGCATTTGTGTTGCCTAACGTTTATCTTAAATGAAACTGAGCAAAATTGAATGAATGCGTAATATCAAGCTGCTCGTAATTTGTTTTTAGCATGTAATATGAGCTCAAATTATTTGGACTTCCACATCCAAGGAACCAGTCAAAACCACTTGGGAGGGATTTATTTTCGTTAGGCCTTTTGCATCATAAGTGAAGTCAACGTATTGAAATGTGTCTCCTTTACTTTTCTACTCCCTACTTACACATTTTTTTTGAAATTGAAACTGGTTTTAAATCTTAACATTAGAAAGAGTATTCTGTTTTTGATCGAGATGTCTCCGTTGTAGCCTAAGACTGCCAATTAGGATGAGAATTCATTTCCTCCAGATGTTGTCCGCTTCTTTAATAATTGGGAGTAGCCTATCTATAAAATTGCCACTGATCGTAATAATGCAGCTGATTAGATGCTTTTATAGTTGTGAATTATCTTCCGTGGTTCCCAATTTGGTTTTTCAGCTTTACGAAGTCCAGCAACCGTCCTTACAAACGCGCATCAAGTTATTAACTAACGTCTTAACCAATTAATTTCACGTTACTGTCTTACACAGTTTTAAAAGAAACGAAAATATGCGTTTATGTTTGTGCTACAAGTGCTCGAGAAGGGCAGTTCAATGCGTCGAATGAAACTTATTAAAGGGGCTTTTCTAGTTTTCATAAAACACTCAAACTTTCTGTTTATTGTAGTCGGTTCTTACGGTTTTATGATACGCGACATCCTGCGCACGCCGATTAACTTGCAATGCCTTCTTTCCAAGTGGCATTGAAACGGTTAGGGAATATGTAGACTTTGAAATTATTATTTTGCTATTCCCACCAACGCCTTTGTTTTAGACCTCTGGCGCAACAGGTCACCTTCAATATCACCTTGAATCCGTCACCCAAAACGACACTGGCGGATACCTTTGTGTGGCTTCCGTGCCCAACATGGAGGCAGCCAGATGGAGCTATATGTTTCTCCAGGTCGAAGATTGCTCTTGTACGTTAGCTTTCGGTCTTTTTTAAAACATGTATTTAAAGTGCCTTACCACCTAACCGCTTTGACGACTAGATTA
>UXSR01005574.1:16363-54884 GCA_900604375.1 Mesocestoides corti
AAATTTTGACCACGAACGGTCGTCTGCCTGAATCAAAGTTCGTATTTAATCCCCATTGTGGGACACTTGCATGATGTTTTTAGCTTGTAGCTACGTAAAGCGGTCCATATTACTGTTTCTGGTTTGTTATAACGTATTTTACCCAGCTATTATGTAGCACAAAAGTTCACTTAACTGTACTATCAAAAACGCTTCTCTGTAATGAGTAGTCAAAAATGACACAATATCAAAATCGGCTCTACATATCAGCGACACAAGTACTTGTTTTACTTGAAGGTCAGGATATCTTTTTGTCATTTTCGTCAGACCTCACTACTCTGAGATCCACAAAGATTCACCTTGAGCCCGCTTTGGAGGTATTGAAGAGTCCGTCAGCGTTGACCTTTGTTTGTCTGCTACTTGCCATTCTTCTCGTCGGTTTGGCAGCTCTTATAACCCTCTCTTGGCGTCAAAACCGTTTCCCCCCTCTTCTTGGCTCTAAGAAGTGGAGTAAAGCTGCCAATAAGGTGGTACGGGAGACCAACCTGCTCTATCCTTGGACTGCACCTCCTCAACTCCAACAGTACACACAGCTCCAAACCAATAGTGCTAAAAGCAGTTTGCTAACATCCTACATTGGGTTACAATCAGCAGATGAAAGTTCTGGAGCCAGAAGGAATCTTCAAGTTAGTTCCTTTGTTGCCAACGTTTACTGCTTAAAATGAAAGTAGATCCCAAACTCATAAATTCAATTTCATACTATTGGATGGAATCTGGCGCATGCATGTCATTTTACGATTTATACAATGAGTCCAGGGTTTCTTCCAATTTTAATGTACGTCTGCAGCTGCTATAATCCCAGATAAAGTTTTGAGGGGACGTCAAATCTTATAGAGTGGACGGTCGTGAAATACTTTTGGAGCTCAATGGACTATACGCTTGCACAAGTCCGAATACCATGAGCTAAAATGTCAATAATGCGAATCTACCCTATGATTATCTTATCCACAATGTATTCCTCGATCTGTGTGCTTTAAATAAAACCATCAATTTACTTAACCTTTAATTTTATGGTGTTAGAAATAGGTGTCTCGTTAAGCATTTTGAAATCATGAAATTGAGCAAAACACGTACCTTCTTCAGAAATGCATATAGTAAGAGGTAATGAATTAGCTCAGGTGGACAGCCTCAGTCGACTTTCGAGTCTAATTTGCTCGTGAAAATCTTCGTAGCGCGTGTTGTGCAATACAAGTGGACTGGCGTAGTTTGAGATGTTGCTGTTGCTTCTGTTTTCTAATCATTGCGTTATGGTGGTGCTGAGATTACGCATGAGTCTATTTCGGATCTGCTACTTCATTTGTAATTGTGTTATAATATATTCCCATCCGCACGTCTCTTTTAGGCTATTACAACCCCCCTCGGCAGTTAGTAAACTGGTCTTGTCCTACATTTGACCCTTAATCTAATATCACCTCGACTTGGTGCGGTTAGTTTTGGGTGCACTTTGCCGTCACCGTGAAAGGGTTAAAATTTTGAAAAGAGACCTTCCTTATACGTTAGTCTATGTTTTCTCTAAATTCAAAGAAAAAGCTGTTTAATCTCGTAAACAACAAATATTGGAAATCCATGCATTGGGTTCTTTGTGCCCGTAGGAATGTTTTTAGGAATTGCCTCTTGATGTGACGTAAATAACATTGACAAATATATCGAGTTGTACTAAGATAAATAAATTATTGGTATTTCTATTGGTCAAGAGTCTAAAAACATTGCCTAATCCAAGTTTTTGTTAGCAATATTCAGCTATATTTTTCTATGCATCTTTTTAAATTATCCCATTTTTAAAGGAATCTGTTATAATGGTACAGTGTTAACACTACGCTCGAATGTATCTATTTTTAAATTTTCATATTATGAAAACGACCCGTGCTCAAGTCTTTCTCCTTTACCCAGAGAAAGTATTTAATGATTTTAGAGTAAATTGTGATTACCCTTTGCTCAAAATTGATAAGTTTAAAGAAACGTAAGCTAACCCCAATCCAAACTACAACCTAAGAATATAACATTTTTTTCGTATTGTCATTAGCAGGTGTCTGTTATGAGGCGAACAACATTAAGGACTTACGGCCTTGTCATTTAGGTACCAGCGGTAATAATAAAAATGTACACGTCTTCAGCAGCAACCGGAGGTGTTGATGTTGCCGGAGGCAAACTAGATACATACAAAATCCCCAGCGATCCGATCTGGGAAGTGCCTCGGGATCGAGTCCGTCTTGGTAGGCAGATTGGTGCCGGTGCCTTTGGAGTTGTCTATGAGGGAACTGTAAGTGACCCTACCAAGGTGTTACCCGGACTGCGAAGGGGAAATACCATAACGACTGCGAGTAGACGGGGCCCCACACAAGATCTAACTGTTGCGGTGAAAACCTTACGGGGTGAGTTGTGGTTTTAAGTCAGTGTGCACTTTTACTAAAATTTGATGGACATTTTTCGTATGATTTCCCGCATACCTTGTTTCACTGGGTTTTTTTTAAATACCGCAGTCGCTTAAGCTGCTAAAATAAGGTTAGGTTTGGGAATTTACGTCAAACTAAGCATTAGGTCACGTCAATGAACTATCGGAATAACACCTTCACTTCTTCTCCTGCTAATTTTGGTCTGCTTTTATTACATCAACACCTTGGCCTTAAATCTGAGTCAAGTGACTATGGCTTGATGAATTAAGGGCCCAGAAGACATGGCACGTGCTAATAGTATAAGAGAGAATTTCAAAAAATAGCGACTGTCGGTAACTACGTGGTCCCAAGACCTTGTAGCACAAGTGTGCTAACAGCGTAGCCGCATAGTTTAAGTTTTTGGTAAATTTTTCGATGGAGGGCTTGGACTAAACTACTTCTGACCAATAAAATTGCACGGAGGTACACAATCTTGTTCGCTTTTTCAAAGGACCCCAACAACCAGCCAGCCCGAATTCGAAACTGAACTTTTGCTACAAGAGGGAAGGGTCCACGTGTTTTTTGCAAATGTCATGGTTCTACATACTACTACTACTACTACTACTGAATCATCGACGCAGATTCCAATCGGTTATAAATTGTTTTTTTTGCAACAGCCGTGGCATAGCACCTACATTTAACAAACGTAATTTTTTTCTGCATTACTACCTTATGTGTTCCGTTTACAGCCACCATTTTTAGTTCCTCGGTAAAATGGCCGTCAGCGTTTTTATCGAAAAAATTGATTTATTACTTATGCGAGCACTTGATTTTCACTTTTTCTAAGGTGACGTTATAGTTTAACTAGGAATATATTGTACTTTTAACAATAAATAACGTTCCAGATTTTAATGAGATTTTATTCAACCATTTCCGAAACAGACTGGGTATTTTGGATTTAAAATAGGCGCTACTTAGATCCTGGTTTCATGCTTTAAAGTAATTTTACGTTTGTATTCTAAGGCTTCTCACCGTTATGAAAGGTTTCCAAAATCCTCTCGATTTACACTTTTTAACCTGTCAACCATTTTGGGAGGCTTATGAACCAAGTTTTGGTGAAGTTGTAGAGTTATTTACTGCCTAAACGGATTTATCTGACTGGACGTCGAACTAAATTCTAGACGCTATTTTGACAAAGGTGTGATGTGGACTGTTCATCATTTCTCTAACTTGGAAGTAAAACTTGATTTGCAGTATGATTTTTTTCGTGAAGCACACAAGCATCTGCGGCATCGTCGGTTCACTCGATGTTATGTTGGCTTTAAATGTTAGCCTGTTTCAGTGTAAACTTGTGTTATTTTATGCTGGTCAATCAGACTTTCTCCAGCTCATTCATTGTCGCATTGGCTTGGAACAGCAATCGGGCGAATTTTCACGACGTTTTAGAATTTTATAACTTAACCTTCAATCTGCCACAGTCCTTGCGCCTAGATTAAGCATGAACTTGGTTGGTATGAATTAGACCGTTCACGCAATCGTTTATAATCTACATCAAAAGAGTGGAAACTGTAACCATTCTTTTGAGTGAGATCAGAGTTTGAAGTGTTTATCCCTAGACCATTGTACATAGCTTTTAAGATATTTTATTGATGAATTGAATGCAAATGCTTGATTTCTCTGACAAAATACACTCAAGTTCTAATCTGGCAGCTTGTTGTTTAAAGTATTCTGCTAAGAAGTTAATGTGTTGCTGAGTTGACCCCGAACTTCTTTACAATCATTGCGAATTTCAAATAGCAGGATCACAATTGTCCAAACCTTATTTTTCTCTTGAATTTTTGACTTCCTTCGAAATTCAAAGCATAAGCGACAGGAATTTAAAAAAAAATTTCTTACGAAAGACCAGCGCGAATTTGAGTCGATTGTGAATTTCTGTTATTAAGTCTGACGTGTCAGCAGTTAAAGCCAACTTATCACATTATAATGTCCAAACCTGACAGTGGTTTGGTGACAAGGTACTTTCACCGACGACAACTGAAAGTTCCATATGTATTTTTGTATACTTGCCGTCAAAATATTAGTGCTTATTGTAAAGCCTGTTTGTTGCGTAAATGTATCAGGACGCAAAATTACGTACGCATGATGTGCTTAAGTCTTCTTACGATGCCTTAAACTGAAATGCCCGATTCTTAATATTTTTCCACAACTTTGGCCACAAAAATTTTTTTCACTTACGCACCTTCCACGTCCGGTGAAATCCAGGATGCAGCAAGCATTTTTAGTCAAATCTGGTGGCATTTTTTAGCGTCACTCCCCACTCCATGTTACGGTGAATCATTGGATGTTAACATTTCTTTTTTGTAGTGTCACTATATCTCTCGAGGTTTTAAATCTGCAAATAAACATAAAAAGCATTTACATGCCTAGGTTAGGATATTTTCATTTCTCCACTATGAGGTAATGGAAAGTGGGCACTGCTCTGTGTAGCCGAACAAGCTGGTGATGTCAGGAGTGTCTCAATGCTCCACAGACCACGCAAAAGCCCCTGGCCAAATTCAAACTGGCTAGTTGAACTATGCGATTTGTCCTCGCGACGCCTGGATTCATGCTTCGGTTATGGCTTGACACGTAAAATTTTGCCTACTCGCTACCGCGAAGTGAATTTCAAACATTATACACTTTTAGAAAACTTCACAGGACAGGAGTTGGCAGACCTTGTTCGAGAAATGGAGATTCTCAAGCAATTTAATCCTCATCCACATGTGATCCAACTCTATGGCGTCTGCACTCAAAATGGTGAGTTCTGGTTACTTAAGTGGAAAGCTTCAGCTTCATAAAGACACCCGGAAAAATTCTTTTTCGTAAAGAAGCTAACCAAAGTCTAATCTCTAGACATTTTCGAGGCTTGAAGTTTACTGACAAAATTACATTATTTTTGAAATTCATGAATACCCCTATCAAATCACTAACCTTCAGAAAAGGACTTGTGAGGCAAATGGCAAGTCGATGGTGGCTGGCAAGTGTTATTGCTTTGAAACTTCAGGTCAGTTAATTAAAAAAGGTCAATTTGAGAGCGCTCAAGTGCTGTATGGCGTTCGTGCGAACAAAAAATTGTGCAAAAGCAACCAAAAAATAAAGGGTTAGACGTTGCTTTTCAATTCGGTCTGTGCAATTTGTTTTAATGCTTTGTCGTTACGACATTAATTTTAAATTTGAGCTTGTTTAATACGATGGATGTGAAAAATTGGCAGCTATGCAACAGAACTAAATATTTGCTTTTAGTGTACGAGAAAATGCAACTAACGCCAAATAATCCATGTTACTTACTTTGAGAATCCACCATAAAATATGGCAGGGCTTTTTTGATGCGCTTTATCCTCTAACTTTTTGTCAGGGCGCCAAAATGCACTTAACACGAGCATCTATTTTGTATGCAGTTATTTTAAACACAGTTGGTTGTTGACACAGCATCTATTTTGCTTGTTCGGCAGCAGTGTCCAAGTTTAAATTGACTAACAATTTCACGCTCGTCAGACTGTGCTGCGGGAAATGATTCAACCTCGGCATCCGTATTTCCTATATCCAGTTATAAGTGCAATAAATGCGTAAAAGCATAATTGTCAACAGGTGGCATAATGCATTACGCATCATTTTGGTTGAGCAAGCCTGGGGTGCAGAATCAAATACCCCGGCACTGCTAAGCCTATTTTTGCCGTCGCATGCTTTAGGTAGAATCGACTGCCTTAACATTATTCCCTTTCCCAGCCTGATCACATCAAGGGTTAAGACACATACTCTGCATCTCTATCCATTAGGCTGCGTTTTTAGAAGAAGCGCTATTTTTGTTATTTACGGACTTGTCGTTTGCCTTGACGGTGCTGTAGCACGCACATTCGCACGCATCCGACGAGAAGACATGCAAAACACTTTGGCCGAGCGCACACGCGTTTGTTAATAACTTTACCTGGAAGAAAAAGTGGGACTAGGAAGGGGCAAGCCAGACGAAGGAATTTGGTACCGCGTCAGGTGACTCAACTTCGACTTCGACAAATTCGATGTCAGACTTGTTCCGATTCGTAACACGTCTTCCACCACTGCTCTCGCCCTCCATGCTAGGAAGTGATTTCCCTTTCAAAAACTTACAGATCGAGGTTTTTGTTTAGATCGAAGGTGCTTACTCTGTTACTTAAGTTGACACTTTACAAATTGACTGCCTTTGCAGAAATTATTATGTTCTGAGCTAAATCATCACTATAATATTATTCAAAAATGCCAGAGTTAGTTAATGAAGGTAATTTTTACCAATAATATTGAATCTTTTATGGACAACTCATGCGATTTATTTCAAATGTGAGTCTGCGTTTAGGGAAACAAGCTCCTTAACCCAGCTTTGCCACTTTCTTTTATTATTATTATTATTGTTATTATTATTATGCCTCGAAGTCACACAATATTACAATCTTATTAGTCGTGTTTTAATTGCTCGGTGACTTCTAGCTATTGTTTTTGACTCTTAGCAGTTGCTTAAATGAACCCATTAAGCCCTTTGTTGGTGGAATTTTCAAGAGCGATATTAGAGCCCTGCGAAAACCTTATGAAAGTCAGAATGCTACTATTAATAAATTGAGTAACTTTGTTTTCGCCTATTTAAGTTTACCTTAAGCCACTTCAATTCCAAAGGCAGTTCTTTATTTTTAAAATCAAACCTAAACGTTTTGAAGTTAAAACTGCTTTATTAAAAGTATAGCATTACATCGTGAGGAGTTTTAATCGCTACTAGTTGGTCACGAGGTGCGCTTCAGTTAGAAACAGGCATGCACCACGACAGTTGCCAAAAACAATAGTGGCATTTTTGCTTTGGTGGTTTTCCGAGCAGCAACTGTTGGCTAGCAGGGGCGGCCTCCATTATGGGACCGTTAAGGAATTTCGGCCCCCACCACCTGCGTACTGATTTGCTTCTGTCGTTGCAATTTTTGATGCGGCAGCAGAATACAGGTTGCTGTCGCGGCAGTCGTATACCTAGCTGCGTCTGATCTCTTTTGTTTAAATGGTGCTGAGTCTTACACAAGCGTGTGGTCATTCAAAGAAGAGAAAGGAACGGCTTTTGGAAAAAAATCGTCATAAGATTAAACAAGTTCAAAAGCATGTTGACTGTCTTGGGTTTGACAACATGCTGCTTTTTATTTTCATCAGGCACTTATTTTACTGGAAGCGCCTAGTTCTTTTCAGATTTTTAATTAAGATTACCTCGCAAATAGCCACGCGTGATTGACGACCAAATGGCAGGTAATATTGTAAAGAAATTAAAATCCTACCTGATTATCTTTCGAAAATATTTTCTACCGAAACTTTACGTAATCTTTACTCTTGATTTAAGAAAATCTTCTAACCCTGAAGTTTAAGTGCTAGTGGGTGGGTAGAGTTCTAATGCTTAAATATTTCACCAATAAACGGAATAAATAGTTCTTTATAATTAACTGTTGCAAGTCGACCAGACAAATGTTTGTTCTATCGCGTTGACATTCATCTCAATTTTTTTTGCAACCAGGCAGCAGGAATTCAAGAGTTACCAAATGTGTTCTGCGGCAGAGATTTTTTAAAACGTACCCAAATTTCGCCCCTTGTGCTTGTTTCTAAATCCTGGAATGTGCATTGTTACCGTCTGTAATGCCTGTCAAAAATATTCACTAAAAATGCAGAATCCATTTATTTTCCCACATCGGTGTGATGTCCTATTTTTTGTGGAAATGTTATAGCTTTGAGCGATCTGACTTGAACTATGCAAGGACTCTACGGACAGGTCAATCAAGCAACTAATGCTCTTCCTAACATTCAGAAGTCAAATAAACACTAATTAATTTGCATATCGCAGGCAAATAATTAACGATGTTGCTGCAAAGTAACGGCGACTTTAGAAAGGCCTGAGAATTTTCTTTTTGGCAAGCTTAGCCCTTTCACTTGCCTAGCTTTCGATATTTTATGCTAGTTGGTTTGGTTGTGCAGACTTGCACCATGGATTGAATTTAGATTTGCAGCCCACCCCGATAACTACGTCGTGGATACACCAAGCTATTTTTAAGCTTCAGAGCAAACAGTTGATCGTCGAAGGCGTTGTAAGGAGTCATTAGGTTATTTGGTAAACAGAATTGGATATAAGTTTTGATAGGTACTAAATTTACAGCCACGCAAAGTATGCAACCTTGGCATTCCATTGTGGTGCCCCTGTGTGGTCGGGGCCACAAGATTAATGTTTCATGTTCATCCTGGATTTTGATAAAAGTTCACACTTCGGTCTTGATATCAATTTAGCTGCTATTTAAAGTTGCTGGTTATTTTGGCACTATCCTAAGAGACGCAATATCTTTTCATTTATTTATGGGGGGTTTATTTCGTATCGTTAAATTTATCAGTTACTAAATCTGCTCTCACATCATCCAAGTTTTTCCTAATAATAACAACTAACTGTCTTAGATACACATTCGTCCATTACGCTGTCAAATTTTTTTTAAAAATATAAATCAGCTAATGTGTGCACGTGGGCTTCTTTAAATTAATCTGCTTCTTGTGCCTCTGTACATTAGAACACTTAGGGATTTTCTAGACAGTTTCATTGGGTTTGACCGTTACGTGCCGACATATAGGCTAATGTCCAACTAACGGCACAGATGTTTCGGCTTCTGACCATCGATCAATGTTATTTCTCTTCTTAGAAAACGGCGACAGTCTTGCTACACGATAAACTAATTTTGCGGTATTGAAACAAATCTGCAAATGGGCCATGATCTGCGCTAAACTCCATGTACAAGGCACTAGTTATAACCAAACATTGTTTACCTTGTCGAAGAAACCCTTTGTTTCTTGCATCGTCAGTCTTAAAAATTTGATTTGACATAGTGTCTCCAGGGCTTTGGACGTTATTGGCTGTACTTATAATCTGGTAGCTCATTCTGTATAACATCATATCTTTCACCCTCTAAATTATGGCCGTACAAATGACTTCCTAAGGCAAGGGGTTTAAATTGTCTCATTTTTAGCCGGATGGCGTAACTGGCTATATTTTAGCATATATTTTGACACCTTGTGTCTCTGTAATCGCTGCCATACCATTATCTTCGTTGTGTAACAGAAGCAATCCAGGTATCTTTTTTGATGCTTTGTGAAAACTCACTTTGACTTTCAAATATTGTCCAGAACCACTTGTTTAATAGACCGTCAAAAGTTAAACACTGACTTTCTTTTACAGCTATTACTTCCCGCAGAGCCCCATTTATTTCCTCTTTTATTTTTTTATAGTAATTTTTTTCCATTGTCACAGCGTTTTTTTGTAAAAACCTTGGCTGTTTTTGGTTATGTGGCTGTTGTGATTCCTCGTTGGCGTCGGGAAGTGAGTATTGCAAAGGCGTGAAATTTACTTTGCAAATTACATGAAAAGAAGTCGCAAATTGTGTCAAGTCCAAAGGTTTCTGCTGACACCACTGCCTGGACTTTTTCCACGCTAACATCACTCACCAAACAATTCGACTGCCATGCTAGGCGGTTGAAAACCAGGAATGCGGCTTACTTCCGAAGTGCCTGCACATTTGATTTTTTAATTGGAAACGTTTCGGAGGTTCAGTGAAACGGCAAAAATTCTCATCAATTTTAACCTAAAAACAACACGTGATGTCACATTCGAAAAATCGTTTCATTTTTTGCACAAATCTGATTCCCACTTGATGCAGCATTTTTATCACAAATTGAAGTTACCTTTCGATTCGTGCCACTCCACAGACCCACAGATTTTAAAACGCTTTTATTAGTTTCTAGTATCGTTTATTTTTGTGCAAACCTTTAACGCAATGATGGTTTCAGGATAACTCACCACCAACGCAAGGTGGGGGGACTTGTTTTTTCAGATGTTCCTTGATAGAATTTTGTTTCTGTCGTTTATGACGTGATTTTCTATCTCTAGTGGCTCCATTTCGTTCAAGTCTTTGTTCACTCCGTGATTACTACGTAAATGTTGACCTGCTTGACCTCATCCTGTACTGCTTGCTGAGTTATCGTCTGCAGCATCCCAGCTGCGCATATGTTCTCCAGTAGACATTCTTGTACACGTGCAAAAAAACAATTTCCAGACTCCTGATATGAATGCTTCCATCCCAACTGGTTACTGAGTTTAATAAACAGCCATATCACGCGTCTCACAAAAAGACCCAAAACCGCGCATGAATGAGGGTCAAGACCAAACGGTGTGTAACAGGCGGACTGGGAATCGACCCAATGGGCGTCGGACGCTTAAATGCACCCTACAGCACGCTGAAGTCGTATCAGCGAAATCCCACTACGGTGTCTGTAGCACACATTTCAGAATGTCAGACAATTTGTCTTTTCGCGTGACACAGTGGCAGATTGCATAGCTCAACTGATAAATGCATCATATCGGGCACGACTTTCAAATCACACTTCAATTCAGGTCGACTGCAGGTGTTGGTTGAGTTGGCTCCCTACGGGAATCTTCGCGACTTCCTCATGGACCGCAGACCACGCAGAGACCAAAAATCGGCAAATCAGCCCTTTTCGCACTTGTCAGCTCGTCATCTTGTTAGTTTCGGATTACAGGTTGCAAAGGGAATGGACTACCTCGCAAGACAGAATGTGCGTCCCTGAGGCCCTTCTCCATTGGTATTTTTTAGTCTCAAGCTCTTATAAAGAGTGAGCACTTTGTCTTTAGATTATACATCGCGACTTGGCGGCCCGCAACATCCTTATCGGCTGTAGATTTGTGGCCAAAATAGCCGATTTTGGGCTGACTAGGAGTGTGTGTGATTATTACCGGAAGTGTAGTGATGTAAGTCCTTTACTAATTCTATTTTTCTCCCCTCTTCCCCCCAGCTACTTTAAACTTCTCCTTTTTTGCCAAATAAGCTGCTTTTTGGGTAAATGACAC
The DNA here is from genome assembly GCA_900604375.1 of Mesocestoides corti. NCBI lineage: Eukaryota > Metazoa > Platyhelminthes > Cestoda > Cyclophyllidea > Mesocestoididae > Mesocestoides > Mesocestoides corti. The sequence continues at coordinate 27,704 of UXSR01005574.1, forward strand.
CGATGTTGATGACTAATGCTTTCCTCGCTTTAGAGTTTCATTTTCACATTTTTCCAGAACTTTACCGATTTTGATCAGTAGAAAAACCTTGTCATCTCGGGAACCATATTACTTTTGAGGTGTCTAAAAGATAAATCACTTAAGTCGGTTGTACTTGCTTAAAATAGCGTTTACTTAAATAATTTTCTGAGACAAGTCTTATTTCAAGTGATAAACTTCATTCTATGGTCGGAATAGTTGATTTCCCTCTAGCACGGAATGCAGGGCTGCCGCTAAACAATATATTTCCCTTAGAGTAACAATACCCGCAAGTGTTTACACACACACACACATCACGTAATGATCCTTACTTTATTGTTTGTAGTCTTCTAGATAATCGATACCCCTTTCTAATACACAAAATTTTCCTAGCCAAGATGCCTCGAAAGTTCTCAATGTCAACATAGTATTGGTGGAAAGTACGCTCACGTGTGGTTTTACAAGGCGATTCACTTCAGAGTGTCCACTAGCATAGCTGGTCCAATGGCGTCCCAGAAAACTATGCAGATTCCCTTAAAAGTATTTGACTGCAACTCTTAAGGCTGCATTTTGGACTCGAGGTCTTACTACCAAATTCCATCACTGTTATCATGTGCAATGATGTAGTTCAAGATTTGTCTGAATCAGCCTCATTCTTGTTCAAGCCAAAGTAACATAATAATGGGTGTCAATTATTCTTTTGGCTTGCCTCCCAAGGATTTCCTTTTTAAAGATAAATGTTTGTTAAATATGCAGCTGCTTTTAGAGGAGACTAAAAAAATGTATAAGCAGCAGAATACTTCACGTCTATCGGTCGTTTACGAGGAGGTTATCGGCTGAGTAACCAGTCCACAATGCATAATACGTGACACCCCAGAATGACGGTCTTTAGTTTGATTATTAGTGAAAATTCGCGTTCCTCGGAACCGAGTTAATGATGCTGCACACCAAACTAGTCGAGATAATTTCCAAGTTCCCCAAGTGTCCTCTGCGCAATGACACAAAAATGCATAACAAAGTTTGTTGAATGTGTGCCAGGGATTATTCGCCTTTTGAAGATATTATGGCATTTTCGCTAGATTTACATTGTCAATATGCTTAAACAAATTTTGACTGAAGTTGATTTGTTTAATGTATTTTCTCCAGTTTAGCATCTACTTGTGTTTAATCTGTAAAAATGAATGTTGATGCGTAGTGTGTTTTTCAATTCCAGGGTCGCCTACCTATCAAGTGGATGGCCCCTGAATCGATATTCGATCGCCGGTACACAACAAAAAGTGATGTGTAAGCGAATCACACGTTTTACAAGCTTGTCATGATAGCAATATTTCGTATGCATTTTGCATAGTTAGACTAACTTTTAGATTTGGGAGTCAATTGAAAGCCTCATCCCCACTATAATGATACCACATTTTAGTCTACTGGATGCTTCAAGGTAAGCTCACACACCTACCATTCCACGTAGTGGGCCGCTCCTAGTCGTCGCCGGAGTCTTCCCTTTGTGATGTTGGTAACTGTGTGCTGAACTTGAATATTTGTGTGATGGAATGTCTCGGGAGAATTACCTCCAGTTTGTTCAACACATGTGTTCATCGATTACAGTATCGGTGTTCGCAGCACATTGATCCCACTCTGTTACAACCCACCCACCTTACTTCACTCTGGCTATTACTGTTCCATTATTGACTACAAATCACACATTGTCATTGACTTACCGCCCATTAGAAACAGATGACCATTTTTAGGTAATACTTGCATAAATATTGACAAGCGCATTAGAGCTGAGAGCCAATTACGACTTGCATCATAGGTTTTATTCTAATTACTACGAGTAGCACGTAATCAGCATTATACGGTATTAATTAATCATTTGAGAATCCTGTTTTTACTTCCAGATGGTCATTTGGAATTCTGCTCTGGGAGATATTCTCCTACGGAGGAACGCCCTACCCGACTCTATCTGCAGAGTCACTTTTGAAGGCACTTCAGATGGGATTCCGAAATGAGCAACCACTCGCCTCCCCCAGCCATGTCTATGGCCTAATGCTTTCGTGCTGGTCCATTGACCCAGCCTGCAGACCAACCTTTTCTCAGCTCGTAGCCTCCCTCCAACAGGCTTATGATGACGTAATTAATGAAAATAGCTCCTCATCTTCCTCCACCTCGTCCTCCAGATCATCTTCTCCTACAATTTCCACGGTCTATCTTACTTTAAATAACAATAATATTAATAATTACAACAATCCGAGTGCCCTAGTTACCACCACAGCTCCGTCCATCTGTCAGTCCGTGTCCCCGTCGGTCTATCAATCGATTATACCGCAATTCTCAATGCAGCCACAACGGTCACTGGTGGGGCAGTGGCCTTCATCATCGCTTCCATCTGATGTTCACGGCTCTCAGGGCTTTGGGGCCACAGATGGAGCCAGCATTCACTTCAATAGTTGCTGTGCTGATCGCGGACAGTACCTTCAAAGTCTACATAAAGCATTTTTAATGCACTTCAACTATGTCGTGGTACGTTGGACTTAATACCTGGCGCTATGCTGATGCTTAAAAGAAAGACGTTGAAATTATTTAAGTATTGTAATGGTTTCGTGCACTCTCCTTATTAGATGAAGAATTCGTAATTTGTAGCCCAACCGTAAACTGATCGTTTGAGGTCCTAAAATTGCAATCTTCGGTGAAACAGAACTACGTAATTTTGACCACATTTGTTCCTAATAAACTCCCATCGCCGCTTTCTTTGCCAATCGCAAAGCTAAATCAGTGCTTGAAACATTCACTATCTTCCCAGTAGGAACTTAAAACTTCTCGGAGCTTCGTAAACATCCCCAAATTGAACGCTTTTCATTTCGTATGACCGATTATTTTATAGGCACATTTTTAGTTAATGTGGCGTACACATTCCTGCCATAAATCCTCTTAAATTCCTCTCTGCACATATTTGAACACGTCACTGGAGGCCCAACCACTTTCTACCTAACCCTGTCCGGCAACCGTGACTGCTCGAGTATTTGCAGCAGCAGGTGCATTTACATTCGAGCAGCGCCTGACAAGCTTCGTGTACACGACATTGACACTGTCTGACGGCGCTTGTACTGATGGGCCACGTAGGTGTTGACTGGGAGAGTGAATCATTTGGCTAGCACTCTCTAACGTAGACGTCATGGCGAGATGCAGTCACCGGCACTTTCCAATCCAGTCTCTTCGCCAAACCTTTAATCCTCCGATTCGAATTCCACTACACCGAATGTTTGATTCTGGGCCACATGTGAGACTCAATCGCGCTACTCCAAATTCGTTGCATTATGCCCTACCTTTTCACTAAGTATCCTCTTTTAGAATAGGGCTAAGCCTGCCGGTGAAGTTCTTTTTCCTAAATAAACTCATCCCTGTTAGTGAGGATCTTCGTTGGATTAATGTTTTTATTCAACTCCGAAGACGTCGCTGACGCGTTGATTGAACCGCACTGGGACGAATAGCCACATTTGCTCCTATGCAATGTTCAACCACTAAACCCTCTAAAATGGTAGTTCAAAATGTACTTCGGACTTTTTCAATAAAAGAAAGCTTGAGGTTTGAGTCCATCAGAGGCGTAATGTATGGTCATTAATTCATCGGAACGCTCGCTACTTTAAAACTGCGGACATTGATACAGCGGCAATATTGGATTGTGGCCTTAATAATCCTGCTACTTATATAGTGTTAAAAGACTTGACCCCGAAAAAAGTATTGTTAAATGTTCGAATTTTATGAATTTAGTCGTATTTGTGCGAAAAATTTAATTTCGACACTGCAGGCTCCAGGAGAAATGCACCTTACAGCACTAATTTAACTCCTAACGGCATCAGTGGAGGCATGATGGTTTGTGTGTGCTAATTGTCTACTAAAAGAGTTCCCCTTGAACCTTAGTAAAATTAGTAGTGAAACTGTGCGTCACTAAGTTCAGTTGTTATCGGGCCCTACGCTAAATCTTTTGTTGTTATGATTTGAAAAAAAGTGGAGGTGTCGTCACTGCGCATCTTGTTTAAGATCTCTGTCACTCTAAGACACAACCGTCTATTCATTTGCACGTGATTTTAGTGCGTAAGCGTGTTTAACATGTACTTGCAAAAGACACCGATGAATGGTAGGAGTGGATCACAAATACCCATCAATTTATGGCAAACCTGAAGGAACGAATTATCGTTCTCACGCATCTGCTGACGCTTCACTACAGAGGTTCTTTTTTAACCTTTCGACCATGTGATTTTTTAGCCACCATCGTTTCCGGAATCAAATGACAATCTGGGACCAAGACCTTGAGGCAGGTGGTCATGCAGAGGTACGTTCTCCCACCTAGCCTCCTTCTTGTCTCGAACGTGAGACTAAAATGTCCGTTCGCCCTTTCGATCCACAGTCTTTCCAAGTTCTGTCTCTCGAATCTGTTTTTATTCAGTCCCTCCGTTACCTGTCGCTTTGCTCCTCACTGAACACCGAAGTTTATGATTTACATACATCTGCACATCTATGCAAGTTTATTTATCGGATATATAGACATGCAGCAGGTGCCTTAAATTGTCTTCATTTTTCACAAAATACATTTTATATAAACTTGTTTGTGCTGTGTTTGCTCTCGTTCACTGGATGGATGTTATTAAATCATGGAAATGCATGACCACCTGTATTAATTTATTTGTCATATTTGTTCGGTAAACTAGGTGGTTAAAAGTGTGTACTAAGGGCTGCAGCGCCATAAATTCTGTCATTCGCTTGTTTTAGTCGTCTCTTGGAGCATGCTACCGCCTCTTCAGATGACAGTCCTTTCTGAGCTGTTGATCGTATTAATTGATCATTTAACGGGGATTTATAATCTCTAGATTGTTTGCGTTGTAATTCTTGATAGGGGCATCCCTGATATTGTCTTATTAAGAGCAACTGTTTAAAGGGGCTACTGCAATTTCAGAAATCAGGCTCATTGATTTAGATTTGTAGGCATTGATGACGTCAGCATGGCTATTCAGAAGCCTACAATACTGTATATCTAGAAAAATCACATTTTTAAGCCTTAATGTCATATTTATCATTGGCAGCAATTGCAGTCATGGCCGATGGAGTTACCATGATGAAAGTACTGGCCGTGGTAACTGCTATCTTTAGTGATTGTGAGAATCCAAGCACAATAGGAGTACTAAGTAAGGCAGATGACATTCACACATTTCGAGTTCAAGTTAGTTTTCGGATTCTTCACTAAGTAATTCATGTCTTGACGTACCACAACAAAGCTAGCAAGAGATTTGAAACAAAAACCAACATCATAAATCGACTATCAAATCCAGGCAAAACACGATTTACAAGCCCTGTTATTGAGGGTCGGTGTGGTGAACCATGCTAAAATTAAGGCGAACGCTTTTATCATAAAACGATATTGTACTTAGCTAATTTTTAGGTTTAATACTCGAAACTCTATCTCAAAACGGTAAATAGAAATACTCGTATTTTTGAGACCGCCAACCATCCCAGTCGACAAAACACAATTCAAAATAAGGCAATTGTAAAATTGGAGGTAATTCAAATCAAAATCTAAAAAATGATGTTGTTTATTTAATTTTTATGCGCATTTTGTAATTCGTGTTCTTTTAATTAAATATTCAAGGAGCAATTTGGACAACATAGGTAAATAAGATTTTGCAATTAATAATTTTATATTATTAGGCATTAGAAGATCCTTGTGTGTAACTTAGTTGAAAATAAATATTTTATATGATCAGAGGTAAAGCGAATTTTTTATGCAAAAACATAGTTACTTTCCTGCATAATAAACTCGTCATGGTTAATAAAGCTTTCAACTAACTTTAATCTATATATCTTAGTCATTAATCTCACTGATGGTTTGTCTTTACGTAGAATTGTGCTAAGCAAAAACAGCATTTTATAATCACTGTGACTTTGTTGCATACGGAGCTTTGAAATACCAATCGGGATAAATTGTCAGTTAGAGTCATATTTAACTAGACTCACAAATGAGCTTGTGGGATGTCTACCCTTGACACGCAAGTTATTCACTCGTTGTTACAATAAATAAGACTAAATAGAAGGACATTCATTTAAAGGAATTTAAGACACTAGTGGAGTGATATCATAGTGCTTTACTTTAGCATTATGGGAATACTTCAAACGAATAATTTTTTCCATTAAATAAATAAATATAATTAGTGTAATCTCAATTATTTAGACTCTGTTTCGATAAGAAGAGTTGCAGTTATGAACTATTTTGGGATATTTAATTATTGAAATGAGAAAAACAACGCAATGACTCATATTTAAAGCTTTAAAAAAATTGTAAAAGCGTTTTGGTACTAAAAATCATTACTTAGACATAAATTTTCCCTTCTCTAACGTAGTGTTTACAGCATGTTTGTCTTTCTGAAGCTTCGCAGTGGGTTAAATCTAAACTCCTCTACGATTTTAATTGGTTGTGGCATTCCGTACAGTTGGGGACTTAGCCAGCTTCTTGTCGTTACTAATCATTGGAAATGAGTTCGATTGGAACAGGAGTATGGGTTTTTTAGCTAAATAATTTTGTAGTACGACCTCTCAGCTTCACAATTTTCGCCTGAGGGAAAGGTTTTTCAAATTGAATACGCGTACAAAGCTGTAGAAAATAGCGGGTGAGTCCTTACTATTTTGGGGCACTTTGCAGAACAGCTGTGGCGCTTAAGGGCAAAGACGGCGTTGTTTTTGCTGTTGAAAACATCGTCCTTTCCAAACTTCATGAACCAGGCTGCATAAAACGTGTTTTTACGGTTGATGCACATATTGGAATGGTTTGAAATGCTTTGTGGTATATTTTTGGTTTAGGTTGTTGCAGGGCTTCAGTCGGACACAAAGGCCCTTGTTGAAGTTGCAAGAGACGAGTGTTCTAACTATAGGGATACTTTCGGAGCACCTATTTCAGCTAAAGTATTTGACTTTCTATCGCTTACTTCTTTAGACTCTTTGTGAGCGCATATCAATGCACATGCATGCCTACACACTATACAGTGCCATTAGACCGTTTGGTGTTTCTATTCTTCTTGGATCATATGAAGAAGACGGTCCTCACCTGTTTGTTATCGAACCATCAGGAATGTACTATGTATGTAGGGTTTCCTCATTTTTATATTCCTATCCGTGGCAGACGAACACTAAATGTTCCCAACTTATTCATTTTTACTAGTATTTCTCCAGACATTTTGCTACAAATACTAGTGGTAGCTTTTTGAGTATTATCTAGGTTGCTATTTTGATATCGGGTACTTTTCCAAGCGGGTTTGTTTCTCGTGATAATTTCCTATCTGCCTTACTTTTCAGGCGTATGAGGGCTGTGCTATTGGTAAAGCCAAACAAAACGCCAAAACTGAACTGGAACAACTTAAGTTAAAGGATATGACCATAAAAGAACTCATCAAAGAGGCAGCAAAAATGTAAGCTTATTGTGGAAGAATTACGTCCTCCCAAATTTTGGACCGTCAGATATTTATAAAGGCTATCGTATTTTGCTATTTCGCCTTTTTACCGTATAAAGACGTACTAAAGTTGGTCTTAATATTGTGAGGTATTCATTTCGTTGATTTTGTTAATGATGGACCCATTGTCGAGTTATGCTGTTTACATTGCTGCGGGACGGTGATTTCATCTCGAAAGTGTAGTTTTGTGGCTTCATAAACAATTTTTATGGTACTTTAATACATTATATTTTTATAGTATTTACACAGTGCATGATGAAATCAAAGACAAGACGTTTGAATTGGACCTCAGTTGGGTTGGAAGTCGTAAGTAGACAACTAATTTAAACAATTTTATCTCAATTTACAATGTTTATCTAATATGCTATGCCACTGAAGGTAAATACTGTAACGCCACATGTGTCAGGGAACCTAAAACTTCACGTGAAATTGTTCAAAGTAACCCAACATTAATTTAAAAGTGTAGGCCTTGTCGGTTTTCCATTTTAGAGTTCTAGCTTCAACCGTGTGTTTTACAGTTTCAAGCTGAGTATGTTTTTCTTTGAACCACTAGTTATACTTTGTGGTATCCTAATTACTCAACTAGTCAACGGTGTTGCTGCAATTGCGATCCATCGTGGAATTTCACCGTATTTGTCTTGGTAGTTGGAAAAGTCGCTGTTTTGTTACGAAAAGCTTTCAAGGGGCAAAGTGAAACAGAAATTTTAACCTATGATGTTTCATAACATTCTAGGTGTCGGCTGGACTTTAGAGGTGTGGATTTAAAATGGTTTTGGGATGTGTTAGCATAATTCAGGCAACTTTATTACTTTTTATTACCATTATAGAAACTGCTAATCAACACCAACTGGTTCCGAGAGATGTCCACCAAGAGGCGGAGGAGTACGCGAAACGTGCCGTTGAAGAATCTGGTGATCTTGATGAAGAAGTTGGAATGTTATAGTTCCACGGATTGTATAAATATGATGTGTTACAGACCACTGTTTTTTTCTCTTTGAGGCAGACTTAAAATGCGCAAAAGGTCGACGTTTATAGCATGTATCAGTTGAATCTGTTTTGAATAGAATTGAATTAATAGTAAGTTATAGTTGTCACTTCATAATTGTTTGACGGAGATTCTCGGCAGTGGTTAGTTACTCCCAGAATGTTATGTTAAATATGTAAGATTTTAGGTTTCTCTGCCTCATTTTAAAGGATTCAGTCCTGTTTTTTCCCGACCGACGAAACCTGAGTAGTTTAGCTTAGATAATCAAGTTAAGGCCCAAAAAATTCGAAAGGAGGTGCTTCAAATTTTGTATTTTCAAGTGTTTTGTTTTTGCACAGACCACTTTGCCTGCAGACGCTCGATGTCTCTAAAAAGGGATTGCGATATAGTTTCAAGATAACTGCTTACACCTCGGGGACATCAAATTCCATCGTATCTCGAATGCTGAGTTCCGTAAAAATAGGGTTTTGTAATTTCAGGAATTCCCCATTTAAATGATTGCTAAAACTTCCATAATATTGATTCGGATTACCACTCCGATGATACTTCTGCTTGACGCTTTGATGTACAGTTTTCTAGCTCGATTTCCGATTCCTGATTTTGGGTGAACAGCTGATGTAACCTATAACAAGATGATCATCATAGTTTAAGGAAAATAATATGCTTCTATTGGCCGTGAGGACGACGATACTACCCAGTATGCTAAATTGCAAACGCTCGTTAAACACCATAGTTCCACCTTGACGTTTCTCGAATCCAAAAATCACGAAATTGCTTTTATTTTTTACAATCACTTCTAAACAAAAGATAAAGATTCTGTTTAGATCTGTAATGCATATACGTGACCGTATTGTCTGACCACGCTCAGTTCAGGAAGGCAGATAGTAATATTTTTATTTAAAGTTGGCTAGTTTTTCACGTACATATTGGCCATGCTAGTTGAATTCCGTTGGGGGGGGTATGAAGTCAGTGCAAAAATGGCCTCACCTATCGTTCATGGAATTAAGAGTCTCCAGTTTGTGCAGAAGCAGCTGTTTCTTTTCACACAGCAGTAATTCTTCTGACTGGGCTGAAGAATATGCCTTTTCAGCTATATAAATGTCAGATAAAAGTTAGCAGGCAGACCTGCACTCAGCTCTCGCTGAGCGAGAGAGGCCTTAACTTCAGCCTCCTTCAATTGCTTCTCCAAACGTGAGCGCTCTAAAAACAAACGAGTGGGCTCTGTGTGATGACCCCATCTTTCAAATTATAATTAGCAATACGGGAAACTTTTACAACTCCATGAGGCAAGGTCGATGTACAGTTAAGAACCTCAACATTTTCCACATGTTAGCGGAGGCAAAAATATTTGTAAAAAATTGTTAGAACCCGACTAATTAGGTCATACTACCCGGTAGTGAGCCTTAAATGTGACAACGAAGAAGCAACTAAATACTAAAATAGGGGCAGACGAGACGAACGTCACGATTAAATTCGACTTGCCTTTAATGTGCTGTTCAACCGCTTCTTTCAAGCACGAAAAGGCCAATTCGGGTGACTCCATTGCGCTATTGCAAATCAAACAGGCACCTTACTTGCGTTACCGAAAAGACATAAAGCAAATTATTGCCATTGATTTTGTACGATGAAGCCCTAGAAGTATTTGTAGTGGTATAGCCATAACTTTGGTCGCCTAAATGGGAACTGCCATCCGACGAGAGTCTGAACCTTCGCTAACTGGCCGTGATAACAATACATAGCTACTTTCGAGCAGTTTTAATCGCAGAACAATAATTCTTGGGGATTTAATTGAATTGGTGGTCAGATATGCTAGATGGCATCAAAATGAAGCACACCTAGGGATGGGAGACCATGTGTTTGCGGACTGCTGTCCTTCATGTATCATAGAGAAAATTGTTGAAAATTAACCCAAATGGTCCCGTTGGCAAGACCTCGGCACCTGGGCCAACATACCGAGTAATATGAATTGATTTAGCCTTGATTACCTAAAATTCGATATTGGTTGCGTACGTTAGGCCTACACAAGTATGGATCAAAAAGGTCTGCGCACTTCTTGAAATACCCTACCACAGGACGTACACACAAACAACACATTCAAGAAGCGGGGGATTAAATTTGTACGCGACATTCGCATGCGAAAAGACGTCAGTAATGAGGGGAATCTCCCGGTTGTCTAAAAACCAGTCATGGTCTTTTTTATGGACAAAAACTATTTATTGATGACCGGGCACATGGTTAAACTGAACGGTCGAGGTCCCCTTTGGGGTGATGCGATTTCGTATGCCCAAATACACGCTAGATTCCCGCCAAAATTAGCTAACGAAGACCCACGTTAGTACACTACTTAATTTAGGATCCGTACATTTAGTTGAACGGGCGCACGTGTAACTAGGAAAGTCTAAACCTAGAAGAACAATTCCATTTCTGTACAGTTTAAGCAGAGTCAATAAATATTCACGAGGCTATTGGCTAGATAAGTGACTGATTTACCTAGCCACCAAAGAACTTCACCTAGAGAAAATACGGTATATTCATGCTACTTCAACAGCATAACGAGGGCAGATGAGTACAGAACGCAACTGTGCACTAACAAGTTCGAAACCAATCAATTACGAAACAATGACAACGAGAACAATCAGAAGAATTGATTCCACATAGAAATATAATTATCAAAAAAGTTTGCACTGGAACGCCAAATCATGTGTATATACATAGGCTTAGAGACATAAATGCAATCCACTTCTATACAGCTTGGGGTTAGTAGGAGCCCCGCCGCAAAACAGCCACCAGAAGAGAACTCAACATGATCGAAAGATCCAACTCATCTAATAGAAAACACTGTACGGGGTGGCTGATGAGAAACATTAGCTAGCTTCCGAAAGCGTCCTGCAAAGCTCAGTGCGACGTGAGATAAAAAGCGGTCAAGAAAAGTGGATTCTTGTTGCGCTAGAGCTGTCAACACAGTGGATGAGAGGGGCATCTTTTTGCCGATTGGAATCTCACTTGGCCAAGTTACGCTTCCAATGAGGGTAAACTCCTGCAAGGGTGTGGGGCAGGTGCTTGGTGAAAACTTGCGGGCAACCGCTTCCACAGTAGCCGTCAAGTCACCCTCCGTTACAACTAAAAGAAAATGAACATTTAGAAAGCAGTTGCCGTTTTGACGAAATCACTTCAACCATGAACAATCGAAAACCGTTTTGATTTCGATGTTTTCTCAAATTCGCCCACATACAGTGTTCTGTTTGGGTACTACAATATTAGGCGATTAGCAAACATTTTTATCCTGATATGTCTTGTAGGTGCTCATTGCACAAACTGTTTATCCGCATTTGGTCGTCTTCATTCTAAATGCCGTCCCTAGTGGCCGCTTAACCCTATTACAAGACAAGACCAAGTTAATCATTATACACAATCTGCAAAAATTCGTTCGATACCGCCTAATTACAACCACGACCATTTCTTCAGCAACATATCTTACCCTAATGATTCATTAGGAATTTTAGTCTTCGTGGCAATCCACTCTTCGCCTTGATTTTATTCAAGAAAATAAAACCAGACGTTTCGTTTATTCAGAGAGATTTCAGTTCACTATAATGATAGAATTTGGTTACAACAACCTCGCAAGACGTCATATTGATAGATCTAACATTTAGAGCAAGTGTTTTGTAATGGTGGTCAAAAATGGATCGCATTTATCAGAGGCATCTGAAAACGTACGCAGCGGAATATCGATACAAAGCGAAACAAGTGGAGAAGAGGCCTGGCCACTGGTTGAAAGAACGTTGGCCCACACAGTACCCTTTCGTAAACCGGGGTTTCGATCGCAGGACAGTGAAGTTAGAGTCGTGCTCGGAGCCGCCAACAACCTGAGCAAAGAATTATTATCCAGATTATGATTAGTCGCCCTTGTAACTCAAACCCAGATATAACGATGACTTAGTTAACTTAAAAGTCATAGAGGTGAGGTGAACTGACAACACATAGACAATATTTTAGGATGTTTCCTTTATGATCCAATAACGAGAAATATGACCTTCGAAACGAGTTTGAAGTTTCTAAGTCTCCGAGAAACGGATCTGAAAACACAATGCAGTTGGCATAAGTGCAACGTAATAAACCCAGTTCAGGTTTATCGATGTTTAACCACAACTTTTCGTCAGCATATAGATCTCTAAATTATTAAACATGTACGAAGTGACAAGTATCAACGGATCGATCCAACAATAACATTACACAAACTTATGGCGGAAAAATCAGGAAACGGAAAACTCACCTCTGCAAGTTCGGAAGGCAACCCTCTGTCAAATTACAGCAACCAACATCTAGTGTCTGAATGTGAAAATTACTCTAAAATTGAACATGATCTTTAAATATTTTTTTGCACAATCGAAAATAAAACCATGCTGTATCCATACCGCATCAAGCAGACGGGAAAGACAGGCGATAAAGACATCTCCTGATGGTTTGGTGGTTGTGTCCTTGCAAAAATCCTCACAAAGCATCCAAGTTTCTCCGGATAACGCCTCATCACCTAGAACTAGTCCGGTGCCTCCACGTTTACACCCACTCACCGAGAGGCTTCCTCGAACGGAGAGAACACGAAGTGATGAGAGAAGCGAGTGGCCTTTGCCCTCAGGAGCCGATAGGACATCAAACAAGGAGTCTCCGTCGGTGTTAAGCATTTTCGACGAAAGTGGATTCAGACTGATGTCCAACTCACTTAGGTGACTAACTGTAGGGTTAGACAAAGTCCCTAGAGGAATCAGAAAATAGGTTTCAAGTAGTAAACTCTGGATGTTTTCGCGATCATCCTTTTATGATACCAGTAGCAGTGATGGTGGAAGAGAGCCATTAGCTTTTTCGAGAGAAAAAAGCAACAATACCCTACCTCTATCTAATAATCAAGATGTGTTAGGCAACTCTACTCCAGGGGCTACTGTTCAATGGACCTGGGTAAATAAGCTGGATTAATAGGAAGTCTACTAAACGCTAAGTTGAAGTGATTACGACCTCACTGAGTTGATTAGTAGAGCAGTATGGGGTCGAAGCTTGATGTGTTTCCACTGTAGACATCTTTCAGAGGGAAATGAGGATAGACGAAATGACTTGCTTTGTCATTACACCTTAGACAATGACTTTTATTGATGAGGTATTTTACCTCGATTGGCGCACTGGATTAATACCTTAGCTTCGCAAAAATCTTTAAATAAGAGCAGTCGTAAAACTCACTTTCAGACGAATATGAAAAGCTACTTGTACTGACAAATCGAGGCACTAAGGCATTCTGCCAAACTGTAGGCGTGATGTCACAGTTGATCAATTCTAAGCGGATTAGTCTTGGACATGCGGCAAGGAGACATGAAAGTGTCGTAGACGGGGGAACATTGGATGCGCCAGTGTCAGTTAGAAAGAGTTGGTCAGTGTTGAACCATGGCAAAGTTGTAGGAGATGTGACAGTGTTACGACTGGGGTCGGTTGGTTGGACAAACAGGGGATTGTGACTCAGGCACAAGTGAGTTATCTGATTAGCTGGCACGCTGGGTCTAAAATAAGGAGCATAACAAAGATGACAACGAATTACAAATATTGCATTTAATATTTTAATTGCAGTACCAAGATTCCTTCAACTGACTGAAGCTTGTTTGCGAAAATGAGCAACAACAATTTTAGGAAGTTATGTACAAGCGAAATGCAAAAGGAACCCATGAGATTTTTTTGGGATCCAAGATTTGGATTTCGTGATCCACGATGCACGTTCGTTGATCAATGCCAAGACTAGATTTTCCACTGGCTCGAGATTGCTGTTAGTGGAAATGGTTAAGTACAAGTTGAGGGATTTATTCTTAGTACTGTCAGTAATCAGCCAAGGCCACAATACTTACAAATATTGGCCTCCTGAGAGTAAGGTTATTACTGCATCAATAGTGAGAAAGTTGTCCGCCAACGACAGCTCCTTCAAATGAGGTGTTAAAACCTTCTGAAAGGCCAGCAGCAGAACAGGCCTTTCCGAAGATGAGCGTTCCTGCAGATCATTTGGTGACAGTAAATTACCTTCAAAAAAGTAAAGTATGTCAATTGGAGCCCACATAAATGAAATATGATTAAGAACACTGATTTCAGTGGAGAAGGATATGCTATAGTCAGTGTTTTACCAGTGGAAAGTAGAAATTCCACATTTGGTGGTTTTTGGACTAAAAAGATAGACGATACTTTGGCAATTAATTGACAATTGACCAAGGCTACACAGAAAGGACGATGAAAATAACACTGAATTTTATTTTAAAAAATCATTCTAAATACTTAAAACAGCGAAGATCTCAGTAGGGGACCAAAGATTATCAGACAGTAACTTAATGCCCAGTAAGGAGTTGCAGACTTAGAATATTAGCGTAGATAATGATAAACCTTTCGTGCTAAAAAATGACTGAAGGGTGGAGAAGCAAAGGGAAGACCTCGTATTTTAGAGCCTGGAAGCAATGTTCACTTTTAGGGAATTTTGGAGAAGCAGAAGCATTTGCTTAGACGACAGGGGTAGTTCAAAAGCAAAAACAGCATGGAGGCAGAATACCGCAAGGATACAGCCTTGGCAAAAATACAATCTGAAGAAGCGCAAACCAGAAGCTAAAGTTAAGCAGGAGTGCTGAAATGTAATAAATCAGGCACGTGACCACTTCCATACATCAGTCTTTAACATTTCTCGACCAAAAATTCTGGCATCCTGAAACGTAGTGTCGGTAAAAGCGAATTTCAAGGTCACAGAATCAGGTCAAAGTCAAAGACACTAAAACCTAGTGATTTCATATCAGTTTGCTAAAAGGAGGAAGGAAATATCCACACCATTTAGTGCCAGAATAACCACTCACAAATCCCGGACATAATACCTCTACTGAAAACGGGCGAGTATAATAAAGAAAACTGTTTTTACCATCGAGACAAAGTTTTGTGACATGTCGATTTTCAGCCCTTAATTTCACGTACTCCAAAAGGGCATTGGCGCATCCTGGTCCCCCGAGAGCCTGGAAAGAGAGGTCCAGAAGACCTGTATCCAAGGCATTTGATATAGACCGACGTAAAGTTAGCGAGGAAATGTGGCCCAATCCTTCGAGCGTATTGGCGGATCCCAAAACCAGAACCGGAGGAACCGAAGTCTCAGCTAAAATAGTAAAAAAAATCGAAGGTGAGGTAAGTAGGCTTTAAAATATACGGACATGTGATGAAACAAAGCAATTGGGTGCGCAGCACACTCGAGCCGATTATTTTGCTTGAAGCCAGGATACTATGTTTGTAAAATAGCACTAGGCGAACCTCATGTGATCGACTGTCGTGGTTTAGCTTTACCGAGGCGGAGTGAATAGTAATTAAAAGAAAACACTAAAAGTACGAGAAAGTCCAAGGAATATAAATTTTACTCGAACTGTGGTTCGAACTTGATAACCTCGAGGTAGGATCACTGACAACTGTGATGAAGCAAACTTATGCATTGCTAGGGAGAGATGGAATAGAGCCACGGGATCGATGCAGCATCTAAATTGACCAAAAGTACGAACTGACCATGGTAGGTTTTCGGCTTTACTCTTAACAGTGGTCAACGCTGTAACTGAAAGTCTTCAACTGATTAAAGTAAGCGTTGGCATAAACCTGTTCGTGTCTGATTACCAAAAAAGACGCAAAACAACGAAATTGTTTTAGCTTTGTAGTGACTGACTAAAAGAAGGGACGTACTTGGTGTGGGGCGATTAGGTGTCCGAGAGCGATTTCGGACTCCAGTCGCATGAATACTAGGCTGAACAATTTCCGCCATCAGTTCTGGATTAGCGCCTTGGAGGGCTGTAGGAAGAACAGAGCAGAGAAGATCCGTCGGAAGAAGTAGTGCACCATCTGGAGAGCGTATACGAACTTGGTTTGTGGTGGCAGGTAACTCCTGGTCAAGGAGGAGTTGGTGGCGACGATAGGCCTCTTCTGCAAGCCAATTTACAGTACGATGTCTGAAAAAAGGCAAAACAAAGCGGTTAAAGAGGCACTGGTGCGCGTTACGGTTGAGAAAATGCTATTACAAACAAGCTAACGCTAGCTGACCGACTTAACACTGCAAATGACTCAAAAAAAGTGTAGGTTGGTAAATTAAAAACATTAAATCATAAAATTACAGCAGCTTAGAGTTGTTGTAAGAAGCGAGTTTAGATCCGTAAAATGAGGCAAAACCGGACTTACTGGGAATCAACGGGAAGTAACAGGGAAATATCCGAAAAAGTAACCTTGACAGTGCACCAGGTCACGCCTAGAAAAAAACAAACGAAATAGAAAAATGACAATTGCATGGACGACGAGCATATCATAAACTGAAATTTTCAATATTGTCAACGGTAAAACGTTCCCAGTAAAACGATGTAGAGGAAGGAAAAGGAAAACATCCTTCTCAATGATTAAAGAAATGCTTCATGGCTGTTGAGGCTTTCCAATGCTTAGCATAAAATGCGTGCAATTCGTGGAGGTTTAGGCAAGAGTCAATCATCAAAAAGGCATATTTACAAAATAAACCACAAATTAGGAAGGTCAGTTTTCGATAATACGTTTGTGGATTTGCCCGACTCCCCTCTGAGCCGATAATTTATCATGCAGATGAGGTCGTGTTCAGGAGGCGCAAAACTATCCCTGAGCAAAAGGTCACCGATGGAAGAAGGTAACCAAAGACTTGTTTTTACACTCATTATATCTCCACTATATCGCTTGGATGGCCATTAAGTATGCTGACGTAGCGAATTTTAGGTTGCGTAATATCTGAATCTTTAGCACCGGAATTGCTAGTTTTTTTTAGTCTAGGAGTGATCAACCGAGTTCTCACACCTGCTCCAATGGTAGTAAAATACTGTAACATCCTACAATACAAGGAAAAATTTTAAACCATTAAGTAATACAACACTTGACACGCGTGTTTCTAGCTATTTGCATCAAGTCTCTGTTTAGTCGCTGATTAGCAAGACAACGAAATTACTTGAACCCGGATGCTGTGAGTTGCAACTACATCCACATATAGGATTCTTACCCTTGGTGTATAAAGCTGTCGTGAAGGAAGTTACACTGAGTAAAATGTTCCAACTATTTGTACGTGTACTGAGTTCTAAATCAGCAAGCTCAGACATGGACCACCATTATCCTGACATTAGAACTACGACAAATTTGACTAGAAAAAAGTTCCGATGGCAACCTGATGTCTGTGTCGGCAGCTGGACCGTAGGCTGCTGAGATGCCTGGATAGCGGGAGCTGCTGGTGTCTCTGCCGAAGAGGGCTGCGGCACATGAGAGGGCGCATGCGCCTGTATTTGAGTGGATGAAAGAGCCTCAGCGGGATCAAACGCATCTGCATCCGGTAAGTGCGTTGACCTAGGATACGGAAATTGGGGCTGTGGACCTAGAGGGAACATAATGATGAAGGACAATGGCGGAAAACCACATGCGTGCAAATACTCTGAAGGAAAAACAGACACCTTTACTTAACCCTTAAAACACCCTGCCCTCGGAATGAAATGAAATTGCGTACGAAAAGAGCGGCTGACACTTATGGATCTTTCAACGACAGCCATCGAAGAGGCATAAGGTAAAAATCCTGTGGATGATGTCCCTGCTGAGACAATAAATATCTTCTCTAGATTGAAGTTGACAACGTTAATAGATTTTACGGAAGCATGGGCGTCAGGACTGATATGATGTCTGAAAAGCCTAAGGGACCTTATGGTAAATGGGACAAGTATTCCGATTGTAGATACCCACGCTACAGGGAAAAATTTCGATCTCGAATATATTTAAAGCACAAACAACTAGACTTACTGTAACGCAGTGGTTGATATAGGGCCTTTTTTGATCGTTTTTTCTTTTGTCTCGAACATTTCAAGTCGTCTTCTAGCCAACTGGCAGTATCGTCAGCGGGAACTCCAGTAAGGTCACCCGCCCGATTTTCACTAGTATCATCATCAACCACGCAAGCCTCAATAGAGGAACTAGGAGATAAATAATTTTCGTATAAAGTTCCGGCCTAGTGCCGTTCAGCCATGTTTACTGGTTATTAAATTCAAAAGAAAACACGCAACTGTACCCAAAAACAGCAAAAATTACACACACAGAGCTTGTGATGTCAACACAGTAAACCTGAAGAGATTTTTTAAACTACTGAAAGTATATTACTATTGTACGAATTAAGTAACCGAAGTTAATGTAAGGGACAGAATCATCAACATCTTAGATCCAAACGCCGATATTTACAACGTGATGGCGACCTGTGTAACCACGATCGACAAAATCTCACCGAACTGAAAATGTCGTCTTCTATGGAAGTGGTGCTCATCATACGTTACAACCTTCAGGACTTCAAATTACTACCAAGTACGTTTACCTGGAATTAGGCATGATTTAAAGTTAAGTCACCTGCTGATCACGCAACCACGCAATCGGGAGCCATGTGTCTTTATGAAATACTTGCTCTAGCTAAATGCGACACGGTGAGCTACTACTCCGAAGGACTGAAAACTTGACTCCGATTTGTCACTGTTACAAAGTACTTAAGGAACACACATGGGTATCTTTATACGATTTAGCACTGTAAAATGTTCCTAGACAAAACTTTTAATAACAAACTTTCACTGTGGTCTACCCTGTTGCGCTGTCACCTTTTTGCTCGCTTTAACCGAAATTTCTGCATCAAATAATGAACATTCACAGAGCACATGAAGATGGTGGGTTCGAAATTTGGAACAATCAAACTAACTATACAACGCACCGAACAGCAGAACTGCCAACCGCCCTCATGGCATTGCGGTAGTCATTAACAGCCTTGGTATACCCCAACGACAAAGAAGAATCGAGAGAATTCCGTTTCAGATACTTCTTTTGTTTACACGTCTCTTCCCCTGAGGAGGACTCAGAACTAATCCTTTGGCGTCGCGAGAAAAACGATTTTGATCTTTTCTTTTTGTTCATAAGGGGAAGATTGTGTTCAAGATTGGCATCATCAACTTCACCCGCATTCATAAATGCTATGGATTCAGTAGCTTGAGTTGGAGCCGCTAAAGGGGGCTTCTGGGGGCGATGGGTGCACCATTTTTCGTAAGACTCTGTGGTAGAGTAAATTAGAAAAATATTTCTTTACATATGATATGATGTGAAGACCCGAATAAATTTTAAAATCCTTGAACCCTGTCACTCCTTGATCCTATGGAGCAATGGATGCTTAAATTACCCGCAACAATGAACTTCATTACTAAGTTCCGAGCAGATTCGATGACTGACTGTATAGAAATCAACCAAAATTGCCATTCCGTGATGTTACTGTCGATTAACAGACGGTCTTGTAATCAAAGAGACTAGCAGCATAACTATCCAAACGATTATCAGTAGCAGCAGACTACCTTACAAAAATAGAAATTTAGATGTAGCAATCCTTAACAAACACATTCAGCATGTACCGAAATGTCTATAGGGAATTTGGCACTCCACAGTAACCACTTCCTGACATTTGGGAACCGAGTTCCTTATAGAAAATTTGCTTTGGACTACAGGAAGTTTACCGGGTTTACTTCCGAATAAGCTAAATGCTTATGGAGACTGTTGCCAAATTCTACATAAACGGAAGCGACCACAGACAAACCTAATGCTTCACTAAATAGGAGGAAATATGAGACTCCGTAGCAATGAAATGCCAAATAATAAACGTCAACGCATCGCATGAAGCAAGCCCATTTAGGAGACAGCTGCCAAGGCAAAAATATAAGTGAAGGGTTGCGTACCACCCAAATTCTTTTTGATTGCGTGCAACAGCTGACGAAAAAGGCTTTTTTGTACCTCCGACACTTCATGTGCGTGTTTCTTCGGTCGCCAATCATTAAGCAGGTCGGAAAGCGTCTCACCCTCTCGATTTCTACCACAAAATATAAAACAACATGGCTGAGGAACATTGGCTACATTAATACCTAGTAAGAACTGCACTTAAATGATAAATACATGGTGGAGCATTAAAGTAAATAATAACGGTGCAAGTTGGCATCAGAAAGTACACATACACATGCCACAAATCCGCACCACGGTTAACGAGGATAGTGGCAGTTTTGAGAGCATTTCCATGAATTGCCTCAAAGAGGGGCGTTGAAAGATCTTTCTGGCATCCTGTGTCGTCTAGGTGGGCTCCTTTATCTAACAAGTAGATAGCAATGTCAGCATGGTCGTGAAAGGCTGCCTCGTGGATGGGCAACCAACCAGCACCGTCACGAATGTTTATTGGGTGTGCCTAATTAAAAAGGTGAAATGCCTTTAGGGGTAAAAGCAAATAAAATAAAATGATAATATTACTGAGAAATCGTCTCGATTTTTATTTTGGCTTGCAATTGAAATACACTACATGCTTGAGGAATTTAAAAACATAAAAAACGGAAATAACCACAAAATGATGTCAATTTGTAAACTAGTGTAAAAGTTGATCAATAATCGGTTAAAATCTTCTGTTCGTCGTGGAATAACGACGTAAGTCTCGGTGAATTCATAATTAATTAAAACTTCCGATGGATTTTCGTTGGGAAATTACTGACTTCAGTTTTCACGCGGTTCGAAAGCACATTTGAAAAGCCCAATGCCACTTCCAAGTCATGGCAGCAGCCAAGAGGTATAGAAAGCAAATAAGCATGGAACAGTGGTGCCCGTGAAATTATCCACTATTTTGGATTTTCAGATCAGTTGTTAATAGAGTTAAAGTAACAAGAGGAAAACTTATGGGTATTTGTTAGAAAAAAGGTTATCCACTCACCAAAACTTCGACTAGTTTGACAACGTGTTCGAGATTGCCATTGATGGCAGCAACATGCAAGGGGGACTCGCCCTTCAGATTTGTCTAAACCAAAAGTTTTAATGGGCATTATTCAACAAACTTTAAGGCAAAGAGCTTTATTCCGTCTCTTTCCTTGTGATTCTATCAAATCATTAGCTCCGTTGGATACATCCACACACTGTGCAATGTCTGCAAAATAAAAGACCGGAATCAGCTACAATGTAGCAGAACGTTACATGAACGAGTCTTTAGGTACGACTGTAAAAAGCAGAACACACAAAAATGGATCTTCAGCTGGCTTCAAAAGTCCAACAGAATGCAAGGCAATTTGAGTACAGTAATACGTTTACGAATAAATTAGTGTGTCGTATTGAAAGAGTGAGAATGAAACTGCATGCACGTAGACTATTTAGACAGCAAATAGGGTATAAATGAAGAGGGGATGGGGTGACCAAAAAATACAAACATTTGAATAAAACAGCAAGTTAAAATGTTTTTTCGAGGAACGGCATCAAGAAAATAAATTAGTGAACAGAACAGCGTTTCGCCTGAGCCTTAATAGGAGTATATTAGTTTTACCTGAATCAGAGGAAAGAACCTCGATGGCTTCGTCCAACGATTTATTTTGAGTTTCGAAATCTAAATCAACATCTGATTCAATCTCCCCTTTTCTTCTGCCTTGAATACGAACTTGAGAACTGGTGGTAGGATCATTGGGTTGGTGGCTCTCACTATCGCCAAGAGCTTTCAACTCATCCGCGTAAAGGCTTGCAAGAGACATTCGTCCACAACTTCTGTGGTACTCAACTAGTTCGTCGAGGCACTCACGCTAAAAGATTATAAAAAAATGTAGACAAACCAAAATATCTGCGTTTTTACAGGTCCTCGCAATGTTTAAGGAGTTGTTAAGGGCATCTTCTGGGGTTTTTGAGACAGGCAAACGGACAATGCCCGTTAAATGAAATCCTGGCGGCGTGTTTTTCGGTGATTGAATCAAAGCCCTGGCAAGAGAAAGCCAACTTCGAGCAAGTTCTTCCTCACTGAGATTCGTCGAAGACGAAAGTGAGTACCCGGAAAGACTAGTTAGAAATTCGATTTCTCGATGATAAAAGTGTGCGCAAAGAGCGTATGCACCTAAACTCGCACATGCTTCAGCAGCGGATACAAGACCACAATCTACTTGTTTAGCCAACGCGGACAACTGATCAAGACCTTCAGAATCACAAACTTCCAGTCTTTTCTTCGTAAAGGCAGCCTCACCCCATAGTAACTATGGAAAACACAATTAATGGGACAAATCGGTTCAAACCATTTGCTGATAGCACCGTAAAGCCGGCCCATGCAGTTCCATGGAAGATAAAATATCTCCAAGTGTCTCAAAGTGTAGTGAAATCTGCTGCAATTGGTCGACAGTATCACCCAAAAGTGATTGTGTCTTATTAGCTAAGTTACTGAACCTAAGACCTTCAAATAGGTTATAAATAAGAGAACGATAAACTTACACTTTCCACAGAGGTGCTTATAGCTTAAACCAGCTTCGGGATCTGCTTGGGAAAGCCGGCGATACACTTTAGCTGCAACTCTATAATCACCCTTTCCAATATAGAGTTGTGCTAAGAGTTCTTCCAGGTTTCTTCGTAAAGCTTTGGTCTCTTTATCCAAACAATGTTCAACACCAAACAATCTCAGAGTTTCACTAAATTGAACTAGTCAAACATTCGGGTTGGGTATACCTGCACAATTTTACTCCATTAGATAAACTGTCTAATTCTGCGTTACTAAGTAACTCAGCAGGCCGACATCGTGCCTGGACAATCGACGGCCACTGTTGTAGGAGAAGTTCGCATTGTTGAAAAGTAGCACGAAAAATCACTTTCTTCAGTGAATACTTATACGAAATCTTAATACACTGATCAAACCGAGCTCGGGCCGAATCAAAGTCTCCACATGATCGAAGAACGTGGCCTACGAACAAAATCGAGAAAAAAACGCAGTCAGGCGTGAGGAGACTGAATGACAGCTATCACAAATGCAAGCGAACTTATTTCCTAAAACTGCCTCTAAATAATGATTGGATACTTTCGCGTAAATATCCATAAGCCCATTCCTTCGGATAATGGTAAAACAGGAACTGAAATTTCAAAGAAGTTGCGCGAACACGAAGTGAATTTTCAATATAATGTTAGCCAACTTGCCCAGGTTAAGGAGTGAAACAGCTTTCATTTCAGCGATTTCCGATGACGACAAACCTTTCACTGACTTGGTAAGTTCTATACTCTTTAAAATAGCCTGCTTCGCCGCAAACAAACTCTTTTTTGATAATTCACCGTTAAAGACATTATCAGCGCGACATTCAAAGCACCGTCCAATGGTCACAAAGGCTCGTTGCTGCTCTAGGAAATTGCTTTCTTCTTTTGCTAATTTGAGATATTGATTTGAGTGCTTAATGGCATTGTTAAAATCCGCTAATTCCAAATAACATTCCGCAAGTGACCGGTGAGTTAGGGCCAACTGAAGTTTTTCAACAACTGTTCCGCTCTCGTAGAGTTCAAGCAGGGCTTTATATTCACTAACTGCAGAAGCGTAATCATCACTTTCGTAATAAAAAAGTGCCACAGCAAGTGTGGCTTCGATTTTCTCACGTAGGGTTTTAGCGCGAAGCTGCTGCTGCTTTAGTTCTACATAATATGAACGACGAAACTAACATACTCTTAAGCTTCATCTACGGTACAGTAAACGACATTCTCATCAATTAGACAAATGCATTCACAGCTATTTAATCCCAATGAATTTAAACAAAAATAATTTTGAGTTGATTCATCCAAGTAAAAAAAGTCGTTACATAAACCAGAGGAACATATTATCTCGCTTAAACTACATTTGTTTAAATATTTTTACTCGCTGTTCTTTAAAGTTTTCAATGTCATAAAGGCAAGCATTACGAAATTTATTCGCAAAGGGATAATTGCCAGCATTAATATTGACCAGATTTATGAAGTTTTGAGGATTTATTTAACTTTTAAAATAGTCAATATGAAAAAAATGTCAATCTGGTCGATATGTTGTCCGAATCGGCATAGAAAATAGAAAATGTTTTTTATTTTGTTTTTGTTTTGTTTTTGTTTTTTTTTACCAAAACTGTTTAGCTTTTCAGTCGATGATACACATAAGGAACCTGCACACGTGCCTTAAGTACCGCATTATGCCGTCAGCTCCATTAGCCGTACATGCTTGCTATTTAAATAATTTTTTATTGGCAGTCGTGGCTGGAGGAGATGAGCTTATAAATATGGGGCCAAAAGTGAAGGTAATATTTTTGAATTGTGTTTTCTTGGCTTTTCTAGCCTATGGTATGTAAACAGTGACTGTCTGCTACCGTCAACCTTTTTCGTTGTCATTCATATTGATAAGGGCTTTAAAATCTGGTAGAGCATCTTCAAGCTAGTAAGCTTGTAGAGGACTCTTTTAGTCTGATAGATTACATGGGGAAAATGTATTACGATGAAGGGGGTGGTCCAAGCACAAGACAGTTAGGGAAATAATCTGTTTAATTTATATTAAGAGTCTCTGTAAATAGCAAGGACAAGGAATATATAATACCTCTGACTAAAAATACTTATACGCTGCTTGGTTATTTGCACTCAGTGCATATTACTTAAACCAGGGTATGGTGACAGGCTTTTTTATTCAGCAAATGCAAATAGCCTTGTCAAACTTACTGGCTGAGACGTCCATTAATTTAAACAAACATAGTCTGAGCTTGTCGAGGTCTAATATGAATGCGCCGTAGTACGTCACTACTATAGTATAGCTGAGCCCTAGTATGAAAAAGACTGGTACAACAGAACAGACTTTATTGACCAACCTCGAGCCAGAACCGAACGTCAGGCGCCGTATATCTGAGTCCTTCATACTGGAAACGCCGCTCAATATATGCAGCCCCTCATTTGTGTTTTTCTCTGGTTGGCTGCATATCTTCCTCCCATGGCATTGGATTACAAAGAGACAGAGGATTGGCTGAGGCCAGCGTGGTTAAAATGTCTGCGCCCTCAGACGACGCCACTGTAGATTACATAAGCCCAAGTAGGAACAAGACTGGTTCAACAGAACAGGCATGACTGAATAGTCACAAACCAGAACCCCGCCTCAGGCGCAGTCCCTCCGAGTCCACCACTCTAGCCTCACCACTCTTTATATACTGCTCCTAATTCGTGTATATCTCTGGTTGGCTGCCTATCTTCCCCGCTTGTCATTAGAAGATTGGCAATTAGCTGAGGCCAGGGATGTCTAACATGTCTGCGCCTCTTTCCGTCGCCATTGTACGCTTCGGTCCCATGGAAGGGTCAAGAAAGGAGATTAAGGCAATTTGGAGTCTTTTAAGAAAGGCTGAGACAAGCCACAATCTAATCAAAAACGGGTCGCGCGTAAGGGCAAAAACAGGGTCTTTAAATATCCTTGTCCTGCTCGTCCTGTTGGTCCGTTCCACGGCACTGCAATTAAGACGGAAAACTCTTGAGCGGATTGGCTCTCAATCCCGGGTGCGTCATTTAATGCCCGCATGACGCCACACAGTCGGAATTCGCACCCCCCGTCACATGACGTCGCCAACATGGAGTGCTTCTCACCTTCGACCAACGAATTAACACCAATATGGCTGGTATCTGTCACTCCGCTACACCATACTGAGGAATACCCGGGCCCTAGTAGGAAGAATACTGGTACAACAGAACAGCCTTTATTGACCAATCAGAGGCAGAGCCACGCATCAGGCTCCTTCCATCCAAGTCCCCACACCGGCCACGCCGCTAATTATATACTGCTTCTCATTCATGTCCTTCTCTGGTTGGCTGCCTATCTTCCTCGCATGTTTTTGGAACGCAGAGGGGCACAGGATTGGCTGCGGCCAGGTGGTCCAACATGTCTGCGCCTTGATTCGACACCAATGTAGAATACCCGAGCTTTAATGGGAAAAAAACCGGTACAACAGAACAGGCTTTATTGATCAATCAGAAGCCAGAGCCACGCGTCAGGCGCCTTCCATCCGAGTCCACCACGCTGGCCACGCCGCTCATTATATACCGCTCCTCGTGGACGTCCTTCTCTGGTTGGCTGCCTTCCTTTCCCGCATGCCATTGGATCGCAGAGAGACACAGGATTGGCTGAGACCAGGTGTTCACATCTGTCTGCGCCCTAATCCGACACCACACTGCCTCCCCTTAGGGGTGAAGCTGTAATCAGCTTCTGGCTTCGTCCACCGCACTGCTGTTGATTTCCAGTGTTGATAAAATATCCAGTTCGACACTCCCCGCACCCCACATCTGGCAGGATAGTGGCCCATGCGAATAGCTGACGAGGGACTTTGCTCTTGTAGACTTGCAGGAAGGACTCATCATTCACCGTAGGTCCATTCGCAGAGGCAGTCCAGCCGGCTTTCACTGTGAAAGTCGTCGACGCTTAGTTGCCAATGTCTCTTCAGATGCAGTAGTCCTAATCACGGGCAATGTCTATGGATCCATTTTTTTGGACATCGGATGAACGCCATGACAAATTCAGCTGGCATTTAAGGGTCTTTGTCTGTGTTGACCACTGAAGAGAAAGGGCTGGGGTTCGATCCGCGTTATTAGAACGCATCCGCTGCCACCAGTGTAGAATACCCGAGCCCTGATAGGTAAAAGACCGGTACAGCAGAACAGGCTTTATTGACCAAGCACAAGCCAGAAGCACGCGTCAGGCGCCTTCCATCCGAGTCCACCACGCTGGCCAAGCCGCTCATTATATACTGCTCCTTGGTCGTGTCCTACTCTGGTTGGCTGCCTTCCTTTCCCGCATGCCATTGGATTGCAGAGAGACACAGGATTGGCTGAGGCCAGGTGGTCTAAT
>UXSR01005575.1:0-19106 GCA_900604375.1 Mesocestoides corti
AGCAGTGTGGCGTCGGATTAGGGCTCAGACATGTTGGACCACCTGGCCTCAGCCAATCCCGTGTCTCTCTGCGATCCAATGGCATGCGGGAAAGGAAGACAGCCAACCAGAGAAGGACATGGATGAGATGCAGTATATAATGAGCGGCGTGGCCACCGAGGTGGACTCGGATGAAAGGCGCCTGACGTGTGGCTCTGGCTTCTGATTGGTCAATAAAGCCTGTCCTGTTGTACCAGTGTTCTTCATATTATGGCTCTTGTATTCCACAGTAGCTATGTATAAGTCCCCAGACATATTCGACAACGCCAGACTTACAATGAGCTAAGCAGTCGGCGTGAAATACTCGGTTATAGGGCGCCTGAAATTTGGTTTTCGCGTGTAATATGTCAAAAAAGCCTGTTCTGTTATTCCAATCTCTTTCATGCTATGACTCATGTATTCTACGCGAAAACTTCCCCTCCGTTCAACTTGTCAGGAATAATATGAGACGCGATGACGTAAACGGCCAAATCCAATCATAGAGTGACCAATTAACGGAGAATAGGTATCAAGTCTAACGTGCAAGAAGTGTGAGTCCATTTTCTCAAGAACGATAACGAAGTAAAAACTAACCGAATAGGATATAATTTTAAGCGCCTTGATCGAACTAACCTTGGAAGCAGACATTGGATAGGGCCGATGAGGAGCATAGACAGATTTATTCATGTACTGACGTGCTAGGGTGCTTTTAAATTGGACCACGCCAAGCTCAATCAATCCACCTTCTTTAGGCAGTTGAATGAATTGCGTGATGGACTCGGATGACACCGCCTGACTCACGGTTCTAGTTTGCGATTGTTCAATGAGGCCTGTTCTGTTGTATCAGTCTTTTCTATATTATGGTTCTGGTATTCTACATTGGCGACAGGAAATGCGTTTTGCATAAAAAGAACAAAAAAAAGATTTTTTCTTACTTTAGAAACAGAGGCTAAGACCATTAAATGTCGACTTATGTTGTCACGATACTCCATTCGATGCTTGGGATTAGAACCACTGTAAGTGACGACGATAAGGACATTGGAAACCAGTTGGACGTCAAGTGAAGAAAAGATTCTTCAGTAGTAAATAGAGCAGTATATAATCTTAAGTTAAACCTTGGCTTACTTCACATTTAGAGTGATGCATGTTTTCTGCATACCATCGTAATTTTTTTCATCTTCAAAAATTAGAATTCGCATCGAAATTAACGCCAAAATCAATGTTAAATGCCAAGCGCGTTACGATAAAGTACGATTGGATACGTTTGACTACGCATGCATCTTACATTAAACAGCAAATATTTGGTCAATCAATAGTGCGGACAATATATTATGAGACCAATATGTGTGTGCAACGATTTTTTAGACACTGCTGTGGGCAAATTCGTGAAGCTGTCATCATGAGCATTGCTCCTTCTTTCGGTAGACTTATATTGGCTTTCAGTAAATAGAGAAATTGAAGCAACAATTAAGGTTTCGAGGACTAACGGGTAATAAGTTGAACGTGGTCATTTTTTTCATTTTTACGGATGTATTAAACTTAAATCATAGTGTAACGTGCGAGCAGGGATTTGACCTAAGAGAAGAGATACACAGACCAGGCAACCAAATGGAGTAAAACATGAAATGGTGACAGGAAACTTCGGAGCACGGTTGCAAGATGAATGGTTGATAAAGGGGGCTAACTGAGTGATAGAGCTCGGGAGACATTAAACGACCCATACACTACTTGTTAAGCAGGCCTAAAAAGGTGAAAATATAGAAATAAGTTACCAGGCATGAATAGAGTTCGTTGGTTTGGATTGTGGCGTGCGTGACGAAGCAGCTTTTCTCCTGATGATTTTACAAAGTCAAATGTGGTTTGAAATAAGGATTCCGTACTTCCTTCGACAAAAGTTTTCAATCATCGATATAGTTTTAATGTTCCAAATCAGTAAATCAATCATTCTGTGTCTGAAAATTTATGTGCAAACAAAACTAATGCAACACTGATATCTACTTCCATGATTCTAATTGGTTGAGCTTAATTGGGAAATTAGCTGTCATTTGATTGTGCCTTTGTGCGTGGTAAGTCGTTAATTACCGAATGTGATCCTTCGCCTTTGGTTAATTGGTACCTAGAGACGATGGCAAAAGATATTGTCCTAAAAATGTGTTCATTAGGTTAAAATTCACTTTGTCTGAGTTTTGCGACAAAATTGTTTTTCTTACCCAACAGCAATGTCTTCGCAATCATTCGCTGTCCAGAATACCTGATTTGGTTTATGTCTAGAAACCTACGCCTGAATGGCCATCTTGTGGTCCTATAAAACAATATAAATTAAACGCTGCAATTTCGAGCATGAAATACGGTCTTTGACTATGCTCTAGTTCAATTCTTGGCATTTTGGTTTTTACTGGGCTTGAATGAGTGCTTTAATGTAAAACTAGGTCCCTTTTGCATGTCAAGCTAACTATACTTTTGCACTAATTAATTCTTGTGTATGTCTTGATTATTTTGAGTCATTTTTTCACGTGGAAAAGGCGTCGGCGTCATTTTTCACCTTACTTTTTGATGAAGATTTTGTTGTTGAACTTTTATTTTTTAGCAGTTTATAAGAGGCATTATCCTTTAACGCTTTCGTAAATCGAATATGTCCTAACAATTTTATTGATCAAACAATTCGGTTACCTTTGAAGGCTAGTAAAAACTGGCAAGAGAATCTTCTTTTGAAATTATGAAAAAAACTAGATTGGTTGCAAATCCAAGAGCTAATACCTTTGCTAAAATCAAGGTTACAAAGAACCACTGCTGACCTCTCACATATGTGATGGAATTTATTAACATCCTCTTTTTTGCTAGGGCTAAAATATTCAACCAATGAGTCAGACCCTAGACAACAGTAATAATGTGGGGGGCAAAACTAGCATCAAGGATAAGCTAAGCAGAAGAGTTCGACTAACTATCACAAAAACAGGACAGAAAGTAAGCATAGATCGTTAAAAAAATTGACGGCGTAGTTGAAGACGTCTCAAAAATGCATTAATGGGTCCGATTACGAGAGGCTGCAGGATTACCACAATAAAGTAAGGAATCAAAAGGTAAGCTATAGACCTTTATAATTTCTTTAGGAAGCACTCCGCAAACTTAGTGATCAATGGAAGAGGTATTTGGCCAAAACTGAAGGTTTGTTTATGATTATATTTCTTCTCGACCTATAGAAATTGATAAAATATGCTATGAATTCGAGACTGATTTGGTTCGTTTCTTTAATTTGTACGAGAAAACCAATGAGAACATTAAGGTAAGATATTGTTTGTTCAATTCAACTGATAGAAGTCTACATCGCACTTTCCGGTGATCAGTGGTGTTCCTTTTGCTGCAGAGATTATTGAATCAAAAAGGCATTTAGAGAAGGAATCGGTTAGCATATTTGCTAGTTTTATTACTTTCTGGTTGTTTTAGAAAAAGATTAAAACTGCGGAAGAACATTACAGCGTCTACTTGGCTAGCAAAAATATATTCCAGAAAGCCACTGAACTGAAAAAAGAACGAGTGAGGTCATTTTCATTTTGTTGATTTATTCTAACATCGTATATTTTGAAGTCGCGCCAGGTGAGCATATGCATGTGAACACTTCCAGTGTTAGGGCATAACTTCTACTTGAGGAAATAACTTGATTAGTCATGAGGTTTCACTGGTTATTTGCATCTTATCTTTTCATCAAGATTTTTATTCTACTGCTTGCTGTCGTTTTTTTCCTTCAAGTATGACGTAAGCTGCTAATATTTCCAAAACTCTCGCGTATATCTTTGACTGTCAAGTTGCTACAATTATCGTCATAGGATCCGCATTTAATGTTTGTTTAACCGGAACGTAAGTTTTAAATAACACTTTGATTCAGACGTACAAATATGGTTTCACATAATACCAGGGGGAATCTTTGACGTTTAACCAATTTTAGATAGCCGTACACTTTTACAAAATTTGACTTGGTGAAATGGTAGTGCCATCTAAGATCGATTTTGACTGATCAACTGACAAATGAAAACTCAAGTAATTTTTTTATCAGCACTTTACTGAACTGCACTTTAATATTTATTTGTTAATAACCTATTTCATTGCGAAATATGAATTTTTGGACATTTCATAGCGCCTCCAGAGCCGTCTGCATCCCAAGTAGACGGCACTGTTGGTGTCCGTGTTTAAAAGTCTGGAGAGAATGGTTTTGATTTGTATTTCAGGATTCTGGTAGTATTAGTAGAATTACCCAAGCTTCACCATACGTTGAAGCTTCATGAAATTTATTCATGTCAAATAGAGCGTATCATTTGGGTGGTAGAGTACAATTTTTGATGGGACTATCGCTATCGTGGTTTTGATAAGTTTCACTTCATTCCAGTCTAACGTGAATTCTTCGGCTTTTACTTTTGTCAGGAAAAGCAAGCAATGGAATCAGCTCAGATGACATTTTTGGAAGATATGCAAAACCTTGACCAAACGTTGCCCCGTGCGATAGAGATGTATGTTTTATTAATGCTAACTAGAAACTGCCAGTAATTTACAAAGAATTTTTTCGAATACGTGAAGTACCGTGTTAGTGCCAAAATTTTGAAATGGATAATAGGACGTTATTTTCGGAGACAGTTTATTCCACTGTAATATTTCTTAAGTAATTATAGAAGCTAGAAACTCGAATCATAGCTGGTGTGACTATGCCTTGCTTCATATTTTAGCCTTTTTTTTCAGTGCTTAAATACCTAATATGAAAGTCTCGCGTTGGCTGGATATCAATAAAATACGTGCCTCCAGAAATAATTTTTCACTCTTAGAAGATGGAGATTTGGTGTTTCGATTTAATGTCTGTATAAGATCCGTTGTTGATCTCAGACCGCATCGGAGCCAACAATCGGTGTTGGGTACGAACCGGTCAGGAAGAGAGGAAGACTGTATGTAATGTGGCGCTCAACCGATTTATCCTCCGCAGATTTAGCGTTGTTCGGAGATGATTGAGGACATTTGGGTGATTCGATGTCGATGCTACAAACTTTCATTCTGACAGGATATCTGAAAGGTTGACCGTAGAATTGGTTGTGTGCGGTGTCAGGGAAGCATGCGTGACAAACGAGCCGAATGGAATTGCTGGGCCTTTTTTCCCACTGAAAAAAACCCACTGTAATGTGTTATGAGGTGAAGTGCGCGGTCTTTGGCTTAGGTGGATGGGACAGGGAACCGGAATTCGGAACAGGCAGACAGAGAGTGTTAATAGGCATTAATCGGTTGAAGACCACGTAACCTCAAGCTTCGGCGTACTGTAGCAATCCTCCCTAAAGGTTTACCGCTTCCCATTACGTGTAAAATTATAAATCCATAGAGTACTCTAGATTTCTAAGCATTACTCCTATACCTGAGTTCCATCCCCCGTGATATCGTCTATGATTTTCCATAGTCTTGCTTTTTGTTCTTTACCCCTTACGAATTATCAGTATATTTGTTTATTGAAGGAGCCGTGAAAAGTTGTACGAATGTATGGCCACTTATTTCGGTGAGAAAATTCAACATCTTAATATGGTACTAGAGGTAAGTATTTAGAAAGGCAGATGATTTACTCTACTTTTTCCTTAATTTTAGTTAACAAAAAGAATGCATTTACCACTGTGAATAAGAAGTGTAGAAATAAATTAAAAATAGCATCAAAAACACTGTGTGACTAACTCAACAGTCAACAACGGAAAATGGGTTTGTAAAATTATTTGTGTATCTTGGAAAGCGTTAGTTTCGTAGCTGTATCCAGATTACGTTAAATGATCATAGAGCATTGCCTTTCTGAGCATCCGGGTATGTGTTTCGTTCCACGTGATTCTCTAGGAAACTTTTTTAAATTATAATTTTAGACCACGGCTATTAATGAATCCGGGATTTTTCCTGAAACAATAGAGGCATATTGTTTATCCGAAACGGCACATGTGGTTGCATATAATGTACATGAAGAAAACTTTTGCCTGAATATGTACGAATTGCCTGAGTTGAGTCCTTTTTTGGAACTTAACCATTCGTGATCTATTTGGCAAAATTAAAAGTTTGAGCTAAGGCCTGTAAATCGTTCCTTTTAACGAGTTAGCAACTTATCTTTCCGTAATGTTCACTTTATTTTACAGGAAACTAAAAACATACAAGAACTGATAAAAGATGTCGGAAATCTAAGCTCTTCGCCACTTTCTTCCAGGTATTATCTTTAACTTTTTTTGGAAAATGCATTCAAAATATTCACCCATTTTTCGTTTTTTAGCGTTCCTGGATCACCCGGATGTTCTGTGAGTCGTTTATTTTTACGCTAGATTTTGCTTAGACAATTCAAACATCTCTGAAATCAACTAAGGACAGAAGGGCCTTTGCGGGCTTTAAACAAACAGCGGGTCGGGTCTTAGTTTTGGTTACACCAGGATATTCCTGTGAACGTGAGCTTACAATGAGTTGATTACTAAAGCGAAGCGTTTTCCAAACCATTCAACTACTCGACTAAAATAATATTGTACTGTTGAGACATATGCTCCACTTCGCTAAGGTCTGCGTCTGTGTGCACGGAAGCGTTCAACCGCAATACCACATCAAAATTACTTCGAGTTATTCTTTGCTTAGACGGCAGCACCGGTTGACGAACAAACGTTGCTGTCTACAAACGAGTACTCGGAACCCAGTGATGCGAAAAATATACAGGGCCTTTCTGAATTCAGTCCCCATCAGCCAACTGCACCCAAAGCGTCACCTAAGCGAACCCACTTAGTCAGGAATGCTCGAAATTCCCCATCAGCAGTGCTAACGCAAAGTGAAACCTCTCCTGCGTCGACCTCTGAGCACACGACTGGCAACATGAAAAACGATAGCGAGAGTTCCGGAAACACAACCAGCGACCTCACATCGCGTACGCCGCCGTTCGATGTAGGTTTTTACCTTTTGTGTTTTCATGATAGATTAAACCTATTGGACCTGTTTCCTTCAAATATGGAATGCGGGGAAACACTGATAACAATTTAAGTTTGCTAATTTTGATCTCGTGTGCGTCGAAACGGTAATTGCCTTAGTCACATTCACCCAGTGCGTCAAGGTGATTAGTTAATTAATGCTATATTGTTTTTAGTCCCATACGGTGGAACAAAGATATTGATCAGATTCTTAACCTAGAAGTGAATGTAATTGTATTCGGATAGAAATATGGCTTCATAAATTCCGTGTAGTTACCTTAAAAGTTTGCTTATGTAGACTTGGCAGGTATAGTGAAGATTATCCCAAATTGCAAGTGACCAAACGTTTTAGTGGTAGATTCTGGTTACACTTATTTCTGGTGAACCAGTTTACAAAAAAAGAGTGGTCATTAAAAATTTATCACAAAAGTATGTCGTTTTGGACATAACCTCTTTTGTCTGCCTCTCTCTCTCTTAACCAAGGAGACGCAAATTATATTTGAGATTAAAATGATGTTGGCTGACTTGTACTGCCTTTCTCCCTGGTGTCACGTCACTGGGACGCAACTCGTAATTAGTCTTACTAAACCCTTACCACATCTATATGATGCATAGTTGAAAACCTTTAACTGAACTTATTGAGGTCTTTCTAATCCATAAACTCTTCAAGATTTTAAATCACATGGTAAACTTAAGTAACCGTTTGCCAATTAGACATACTCGACTAAAATTCTCCATTTACATAGGTCATCTTGTGATTAAACTCATTATTTAATGCCCAGGCCAAAAAACGCCCAAATCCGTCATATTTAAGCTATCCAATTTAATTCATTTGGTCCGACATTTTAGACTAGAAGTGAAATCTAAATCAGTAAGGATCATAAATTTATCGTCACATATTGAAAGGGAAAATTATGTACAGAAGTACCTGCAGATTAAAACATGAAATCTGGTTTTACTGGGGCGCAGAATACTTAAATGTTTCCTTAAATATTCGAATTCATTCTAGCGTGATAACCTTGGCGAATCGGTACCCCATTCCTAAGTTCTTTTTCATCGGTTTTTTCCTTTTCTCGTTGCATTTTGCGGTCAGGTGATCGCTGCATATCCCTACACCTCCGAAGAGCAAGACGAACTGCAATTCGAGGCTGATGAATTGGTTACTGTTCTTCCCTGGAGCGAACCTGAAGACGAGGTAAGGATAGAATTTTGCTGAGGCTTCAATTGTTCAATTACTTATTTCATCTAGGTGCTAATCTACTTAATAAATAAGAAACTTACAACATCCCACACCGATCTCCACCGTGTTACGCAACAAGTTATAAGGTTAAAATAGCCAAAAAAGACCGGTATATTATGTTTAAGGCCAGTTTCTTTCTTCTGGTCAATGATCCCCTTATCTTTTATATAGAATATTCAAACTAGGTTGTTAGGCTCAGGGAGATAGCATTTAGATGTGTTCTTGGAATATATACTGATTCCTACAATAAGACATCTCAAAAACTTGACTAATCGCTTTTCCTAATTTGAATTTCAAGTCACAAACCAACTTAAAATGGGCGAATGTCATATAACCTGTATCAAAACACCACTACTGTATCACTTCACCCCTCTTAACCCCCTGCATCTTGAATCAGTTAGTCGTTCTGGTTGACCAAATTAAATAGTAAAATGTCCGTTTGTGCCATTAGTTGGTTTATTTGTATAGGGTGGTTATATGGAATTGCTTGATTGTGAAAATTGTGGACACCTATCTCCTTTACACAGAAACCTAATGTCATGAGTTTCTAATGGCACAAATGAGTTTTGTTCGTATTTTCGCATATTTTAATTAACACCCCAGTCATTTGCCTACTGCTTGATCACCCTTCGGACAGGTAGCAGGAAGCTTCTAATCAGAAACTCAAAACAGAATTGTGATGTACTAAAGAACACTACAACTTGACTACCGGGGCTCATGTCTTAGAGGAGGCCCCAGCATCGTCATGACGCACAAGCTGGATTTTACTGGGAAAGCGAAATACCTGGATCACGTGAATTTAAGAATTTTTAAAGTTGAATGGCACTGCACATCGTTATGGGTAAAAGCAGTCAAAATAAAATTGCCCTGCACTTGAATTCTGACTCAATTTTACGTAACCGAGCCCCCCTCAAAATGACGCAAATTTGATTGAGTCTTCCCCCATTTGTTTAGAGGAAAACTAAAATAAAATGTACCCAAGTTGGATATCATGTACATATCACGTTAATGGGATTTAAACTCGATGTCTAGTGGGACGAAATTTGAGGGGTCAAAACCCAACTCAATGTGGTTGGATATTGACATGGTTTCTACGTGGGGGCGCTGCCATCCGTTGTCATGGCTTACCAGTGCCCTGAAATCCTGAAATATTTTGTCAGAAGACCCCCTAAAAGTAGTAGTTACACAAACTATGCATTCAGCTTAACGACCATTGTCGATAATGACAACAGGATAACCGATTTAAGCCACTTAAGTGGGCCTTAATACAACCTGATTCAAAAACTTCTTAAGTCCATATTTGCTTGAATTCAAAGTTTAATTTGGTAAAATTCATCCTTCGCCAGTAGTTTGCACCAAAAGGCCTCCTTAATTTTTGAATTTTGGTTTATTTATAGAAAATTAGTTTCGTAAGTTGATTTATCCGATGTTCGGACGATTGAAACTCGATACAGACCTCGTATCTGAATTACTGACTCATGCACGCAAAAGCACCGGGGGTGCACAGCCGATTCGAGACTGCACAATTGATTGTTTATTTCTCACCACGTCTCCGCTTTTCTTACTGATTTTTTAATGTGACCCATGCAGAAGACGATTGCAAATTCATTTTCAAGTTAGTTGTGCTCAGTGGTTACTGCGTACGTTCCACACAGGCATACTAACAAGCGTAGTTGTAATTGTATTTAATCTGCCTAAGCAGTTGTCCATCCGCCCATAAGACAGTTTATGGTCGAAAATTTTCTCGACCCGACTTCTCCTGAACTAAGTAGGTATACGCAAATAAATGCTAGGCAGTCATCAATTCATCAGTGATCCGACCATTCTCAGGCAAAAGCTTTTACTGTTAACCCCTGGCATCCATTTGTCGTCCTTTTAAAGTAATGCTACGTGGTTACTTATAAAATCACCATTGCTAATCAATGGCTCAGGGCTTGGCGCCTAGTTATTAAGCTTTCGTTTAATGTGCTAGGAGCTGAGACTTGACAGGGTCTAATGCATGCCGGCTGCTTTCGTTTCATCCAGAGGGTAGACATTGGCAAGGCCGTGCTCGTAGGTGGGCCATGCTCCTTCACTACCAGCACTCATTGCGGAATTCTGGTTTGAACCAGGCGACCTGGCTGCAGGTTCAGGTCTACACACCTTAGTTCTGTGGATTATTTGCAAGTTTATTTAACCTATTGAGGAAGGTTCTTAAAGTCCCATTAAAATTCGAGGTCGGTTGTCAAATTTGAATGCGACACAGACCTATGTGCAGAGTGCATTATGCTTTTATGAACCTGACGTCCGATTCTCATCCTTATCCCAAGAAGCTGGATTATACGCTGTATTATTTAAAATGAAATTGATCAATTATAACGAATCTGTTTGTTTAGACTCCTGTCTAAGTACCGTGAAATGTCTGAAAGAAATGAAATAATGAGCTAATGGAACTTTTTAGTTGGCATTATTATCAAACAAATCAATTTCATTTCAATTAGGCATTTTATCATCAGACTGGAAGCTGTCATTAAGGCCCTAAATGCATTTCTAAACCCTTGAAAGTGAAGTCACCGTTCTTTCCACAGGGGCTGTGAATCAGGACAATTTGCTTGTAAAACAATCTGCCATTTGCCTGATTTATCACTAATAAGGGCTGGGAAAATCAATGTCTTGTTGTGGCAACACTCCAACTAGCATTTCGCTTTCTAGGAAGTTGGATGGTTGTACGGAAGACGCAAGAAAACCGGCCAGAAAGGTCTCTTCCCAGCAAATTACGTGAGACTGGTGACCTCGTAAGGGTAAATATGGCCCACTCCCATCCCTCTTTGATAAATGCTGTTTCTTAGGTTCACACAATTTCAGCGTTGTTTATTCTCCATTATCCCCCACCCGAAAACGACATTTTAGATGTCTCAGTACGTTTCAATACTGGCTACTCCAATACTGTGATTTTTGTAATGTTTCCATATTTTGATTTAAACACGAATATTTTCTACATTAAATAACACTGCAAAATTGAAGAAACTTCTTACATTGAGGTGCGCAAAAATGGTGACCAAACTAGCCGTCCACTTTATGATATGTGAACCTTAAAAACGCGACTTTCTCATAGTCTAGTGTTTTGATAAAGACAACTTTAGCGTCTAGGCACTAATGCATTGGTGCCAAATTGTAGCGTCGTTGTTAATGCAGCACATACTAAAAACCCCACCCTGAATCAATAGTAAGTGTTGAGCTCAAATCGCATGCCGACGCAAAAGTACCAAAATTTATAGTAAAAGTGTGCTAGCAACCGCAAACTAAAGGCAGGATTGCATCACAGTGTCGTCAGAGCCTTATGGTCCGACTTCATTCGTAAAATACACACCGCCCTCAGAAGTTCAACCTTTAAATAGAATCTATGCAAACAGGCTACCGTATGTCATGCTTGAGCTCAAGAGTGGGAAATTAGAAAGCGCACCTCAATGATTTTAACAGCAAACAGTACTGTAGTGCCAAAATTCCTTGTGGTCGTCCATGTTTAAGCAAAGCATTAATTCTGGTCTCAATGCTTGACACCATTCAATATCTACCCATTTCGTGGACCTTCAGCGGCTCCACCACTAGACTGTCTTAGTGCTTTAATCCACGCAAGTTAGCAGTTGTTAACAATGGTAACGAAGTAAGTGCAAAAGGTTGCATGCTTCCTTGCATATCATCTTCTCAAAGTTTGAAGTGATTCAACCTTTTGTTTTAAATCCAGCGCCACAAGTCATGATGACCATAAGTTTGTTACAACTAGTAAAAGATTTTTGGGTCAACAAAATTGCTCCGCTCGATACAAAATTTTGTTGTTATATATGACATTGACAGGACATTAGTCAATAATGAAAATATCAAGCAAACGAATCTTAAATTTTCTCCAATTTCGATATTCCCCAAATATAAAAAAGTAGCTGATTCGGTTGTCATTAAAATTGAGACGTTGCACCGCCAAAGTGCAGTACGAAACTCGAAAAGACCAGTTTTGTGGAATTAATCCATTCAGATGCAAAGCGTTTACGTTAGGAGCCAATAGACACGATAAAAAAGGGAAATGGTACTATAGCAAATGCATGGGCCACCTTTTCAAACCAATATTTTAGCTCATAAAGTACGCATAACACGAGCAGCCAAAAGATCTCATTAATATTCCACACATGGCTATTCAACGAAATCCTTCTTAATGCCAAGAAGCTTTCTTAATTCGAAATAGGTGAGCTTAGACGTCGTTTCATTCGCCTCCAGTATGTTAATACACCTGTTGAAATTGCTTATCGCTTACACGTATGTAGTCATAAAAAAACGACTTTTCTCGCGTAAACTAAATGCATTAGTGCTCCTAGCACTGGAACCAAGTAAAGATAAATCAATGCCATTTTTTACTAAATAAATTCTATCAATCAGCTTGAAATATAACGCAGAAGATAAAATGTTGAAAAGGTTCATATTTGATTGATTCGTTCATATACCACTAGAGCTGGTACTAGAGAAACTTTGAATTTGCTCCAGAACGTATTCTCAGGAATGTATTTGATGCCGGAAAAAGAAATCACCGTGAACAACCTTCGGAAGGCGTCAGTTCGAGCAGCTAGAGTGTCCTTGGAGGCTTCCACAATAAAGTGGGTGAAAGGCCCTTTGACTAGGGCGTCGGTGTCGTCATCGACGTGTTCCGTTTTGTTGTATCTATCAAAAAAGAATAAACATTATCTTCAGAAGAGGCATGATCAAAAAAAACACAAAATCTAAGAGCCAGACCCTCAAACGACCCCTAAATTGTAGAGTAGTTGCTTATTGTACTGCTTGGTTAGGCAGCCATTACTTAAAAGGGAATCCACCTAAGCTTTAAAGTGTGCGAAATGATAGTTGCCTCATTTAGGCCACCAAGAGTTAATCCATCAAATCCATTGTATGACAAAGAATTGATCGACAGCGGTGAATTCGTGGAAAAACCATTTTTAGAGGGCATTACTTCGGCCTAAAGTACTGTGATTATGTATTTACCAAGTAAAAAACAACACATGCACTTTTGAAACAGGTTTACCTCACACTTGCTAAGAACGTCAGCATGGAAGCAGTTTTCTAAATGGTCTTAGGTGAGACTCAAAGATTCGAAATAAGAATCGAAATAAGCTTAGGCACAAAAAGCTACCACCAAATGAAGTTGAAATCCTCCCATCCGATCACTACCTGACAAATTAATACTCCATGACGGTGAAGATCATGCATACGAACTACGCACTAACATATTTATGACCAAGCAGCTACTAAAATAACTCAGAGATCATGTGGCTCTAGTTATAAATGATATTCAAAACAAGTATATTCATCGCCTAGTTTTATAACTGTCAACAATAGAAGTGGTGTAGCCGAACATTAATGGGCTTTCAGAGGAGGTAGATCGTAGACAAAAGAAATAAATGTGTTCAGAGAAAAGACCCATTCTTTTCGCCTTCGAAGCAAGCCCTTCATGAACCCAAGTCCAGCACCGACGTAGCTGGGGAAGCGAAATGCGCAGCAGGACTCGGGGGTCTCGACGTTGGCACAACACGAAAATCGGACAGTGCCTCACGCTTAAAAGCCACGCGAATGGTTTCAAGGACACTTCGGCAAAGTAAGACTTTAAGGAAGTATTCTTTTCCCCCTTTTGGCACCCCAAACAATTCCAAGTTCGCAGGTGGTCTGCAAAATGACTGGGGGAATGACCAAAGAAAATCGGTGAAGCCTCTGTGAAAGGTGCTGCAATTTGAGTTCGATACTACT
Organism: Mesocestoides corti; assembly: GCA_900604375.1. Taxonomy (NCBI): domain Eukaryota; kingdom Metazoa; phylum Platyhelminthes; class Cestoda; order Cyclophyllidea; family Mesocestoididae; genus Mesocestoides; species Mesocestoides corti. Next base: position 13,963 of record UXSR01005575.1, read on the forward strand.
GAATTATCCATTAGGCCACACAGTGACAGAGCTCATGAGGGACCAGTCCTTAAAATTCACCGGCTGTGCAAAACCAAGGCGTTTCGCAACAAATGACACCCCAAAGACAGCGAACCTGATAAAGTGATTCCCGTATTAAGGAAATTTCGTTTGTGGAGAAGAAATCTACTCTACGGCTTGCTGCAGTTACAAAGACTATGAAGCTGAAGACTTACGTCCAATGAGCATGAACCTGCTGAAATCGATTTACGCCCGTCTGGGCGGCAAGATTGCTGACAAATACGTGCACATCTGTAAGAAAACAAGACGAAGTAAATTACTTTATCGACTGATAATTATAAAATAAGATGAAAATATTGCGTCTAAAGCAACTTGAACATCATTGAGGGATCCCCTTTCATTTCACAATCTAAGAAAACAAGTAAATGAGAACGTTGTACACAAGTCTGTACCCAGTTCACTACACTTGTATCAAATAATATTTACTGGTCGTTGAACCCTGTAGTTCCAAAGAGAACAGGTCGATCAGTCTGAATAAATAACTAAAGCCATATGAACATTAAGCACGTGCGTAAGATGGACGGCTACTGCCGCCACTCTATCAACACAATGTCAAGCATATTGCGCTGAAAAGCGGGAGAGAACTCGAAGTTAGCACACAGCGGAGCAATGCAGAACCGCCTTTCGATATTGCAGGTACCCTGGCATGACTAAAACTACCATATGGAAAAAAACAGGTGAAGATCTATGTATTAATACATCTCCCATGCTTTTATTTCGCATTGATTAGAAAATATCTAGAAACCCACACAATCAGTTCTTACTTGTGAGAACTGATTGTGTGTTGTGTTGTGACCTCGGGAACTCAAGCACAAGTTATAAAGGTTATTAGGCATGAGCGATACCACTAAAATGCAAATCACTAAGTCGTTTTTTTATGTGACGAAGGTTTGGCGTTCGCATGATGCAATGAGGGTGTTTTCCGAACCTTACGTGGATTGAAACGGTAATTTGCATGGCGATATGAGGTGGCAAGGCACGCGCTACCCTACCATGCCATGAGGCGGTGACGCACCAGGCTAGATTTTTACGGAAGATTCGATATCTTAACATCCAATCCCAAACAAATGTTTTCAAATCAAACGATTAGTAATGCGTCAAGACATCGGCCTATCCAAAGATTAAGCAAGTTTAAAGACTCCTAAAAAGTGATCCCATTACTGAATTTTTAATTCTCTCAATTGTGAAACGACTGACGAACGGAACGTGACTTTTGTGACAAACGCTACTGGTGTTTAATTGCTCATTAACGAGGAAGACCAGCCCAGACAGTTTTCAACAGTCAGTAGCGATTTTCGTACGGACAACTATGAAAGGACGATTTATGCAAACAACGACTAAATAGAATATCAACTTAAACCTATTTCCAAAGTCTTCCACATATTTCAGATAAATCTTGTTTGAATTATTGCAGTTAGTACGGCTCCTGTTTTAAACTCTGGTAGCAAGTGATGCCTTAATTAGAAATGACTACTGAAAGCAAAAATGAGGAATGCATCATAGACACAATTAAGATACAGTGGTTGAAATCCCTATAAGACCATTTTAGCAAATATAAAATGGACGAACTAAAACCCACAGTGATCGGACTGACAGTTGATTGTCACCGAGATTTAGGCAATCTCCGTGGCATAACAAGATAGTTGAGGTAGTAACAAACCTCAGTTATCCATCCAGATTTTCTCTCTGGAAACATGTTCTATTTAAAACCTTTGAGTAGTATCAATTTCTCACTACAACCCACCGCGTCGCTCGGCAAGGCCCGGCCAAGTGTTTAACTTAGAAATGGCTTCTCCTCCAGGATAGTTGTATGAAGAGCAATACAGTAGTCCAAAAGAAGCGCAGAGATTGACAAATATGCTCGCATAACACAGGACTACAGCAACCCAGTAGATCCTGTGCATAATTGGCGAAGTCGGCTTTTTGTGCCCCTTCATGTTCCAAGAACCCGCTTGTCCAGTAGCCTTGATGCTACGACACACGCGGAGGCGGATTTCACTAGACAGAGATGTAGAAATTTACCAATGAAACAAATATGATGCAAGACTTCACGAAATAGCTTCATACATATTGAGCAAAACGGCTGTTTAAGTATGCAGAGAAGTTATGAGTAGGTGAGTTGTCTTGACAACGCTATGACAATGTGGAATAATGGAAGCAAATTCGTGAGACAAATAGATAGATGGCAAACAATTGGAAGTAACCAACGCGTGCGTTCAAAAGGAAATGCATCAGACACATTTACTAACATTCTTCATTGGAAAGTAAGTTTAAAGGAAAAAAATACGATACCCTTTTTACACCCTGTTTGGAAATGTTACTTTCCTTCATTGTCATTCGACGTCGGAAAGTAGGAGACGGGAATGGAGATCTGTCGGATTATTAAGGCGCTGTGTTTACTTAATTTAAATAATTCTTCGTAGGATTCACTGATTAAACAAACTGGTTAAGCACATATACAAATAGCAACCGAGCAAGGAAGAAGAAGAAGAAGAAGAAGATGATGATGATGATGATGATGATGATGAAGGAAGAAGGAATAAGACATGAAACACTTGTCGGGATGAGGTAAACCTATAACTCACACATAATCCCAAAAGTAGGCTGCCACGAGATTGAATATAGGAATCACATAGATGATGAAGCGGAGCTCCTTATGGGGAAGGAAGGAGTAGATTGTGATGAATGTGAGAGCCACCAGTTCAAGACCCAGTAGAACCTGTTCATCCCGATTAAACTTTTCAGAAGGAGAGGAAAATATTAGCACCACATTTGAGCAAAGCACTAGGCCCAGAGTTGTCACTAGCGACTTCGGCAATGCGTTGAAAAAGTACCAAAGAAACGGCATCGTCTGATTTCAGAGTATTAACTGAGTTAAAGAAAGCAGGACTAAAGAAATCAACAAAGCGAATATTAGTATGGAATTTATGAATGGTCATAAAGGATTAAGCAGGTGCAGGGCAATGCCCACGGGATCATCCTAAATAGCATTGTCGACATTAGCCACTGCTGAGAAAAATTATCAGGAAAACAACGAACAGACCTTGGTGAAGCGTACAGCTACTGGAGCTGTTTTCATAAACACGGATTTGATGCAAGCGCAACACTTTTTCAAAACTACGCTCCCCAAACCATCTTTGATAATGGAAACAAAAGAATCCAGCACACTGTCAATTCGAACACTTCTGCTGAGCAAAGGCGTTAACCCCGTGAAAAATTTCAATAGAGAGCTACGTGGATCAATACTTGTTTACTGATATTATTATTGTTACCACGGTTGTTACACTCCAGTTAAAGTTTCCAAGGCTTTTGTACGAATCAAGATGGAAAATAAAAAGTCCACTTTCCCTTTCAGTGGATGAAAAAGGCGGCTGAATGCAAAAAGAAAAAGCAATGTAACTCACTCATAATTGCACCTTTCTCTGTGAGAAATTAATTTTATCCTACTAAGAACACTGGTGAAACGATGCTGTGCAGTGGAGATAAGTTGATAAAATTAAATACTTGAAAAGTGCATTTCATGGATTATGAAAAGGATACGCCCCATAAATGGCTTTTATTCTCAACTGCGTTAAAGTAGAAGACCTCTCCTTCGGGCCATAGCCAGCGTTGCCAGAAGTATGAATCAACAAGAACCGTGACAGCTACAAACGAAACCGACAAATCGCTGATAGACTTCCGTTTATAATTCAGAAACATGAAATGACAATTTTAGCCACCAATAATGCATTTAAAGAAAAACAAAGCTTTGTAATTGTTATACTAAACAAATCATAATGCAAAGTTTACAGGACGGGGTACTGGAAAAGAAAACAAACATCTAATCACATTACAATCGTTAAAGTTCCACGCCATGTCTACTCGTTTAAGTGTGAGCGGAAAAATAACAACTTTAACTTGTTGCATTCGAGTCAATACCAAATATGACAACCGCAAATAAATTAGTATCCAAATATCGAATTCCAAAATGCAAATACATACACGTAAGACAAATAGATTCTGCGATTGTTTTAGGCAAGTTGCGTCGGTTGTTTATGATAGGCTTTGTATGGAGATTAATCGCTAAACATACAGCCAAGAGATAGAGTGGTCGTAAATTCAAGACAAAAATAGCGCGAAACTGTAATCTGCGTGCGAACTTACAGATGGCCACCAAGGTGGTTAGTAGTCCAGTGGCAATAAGCACCGGTCGAATTTTAACAAACTGAAAGTACAATCCGAATATAAGAAGTGGTGCATATAACAGCATAAGTTCACACCGGAAAACTAGGATCCCAAGTCCAGATAGCATGATGAATTGGCAATCTAGACCACGTAGTAGAGATCCAAGGGCGTACATAACTAAAATATGAAAAATGAGTAAAAATACCTAAGACTAATATCACTAGACGAATAAACGTAAGATATTAAGGCATTTAAATGAGGAGTATCAGACAACGCAAATAACAAACTATTTTATTCGACTGATAGTTGGCTGTGAGAGTTCACTTAACTTTGAAAACATATTTTACTAGACTTAAGCAGATCCAACTTTTCGACGATGGCACCAACTGTGAATGGCCGATAGCAATCTTTTATTAAAAAGGGAAACCGAGCGAAATCAGGGAATGTAATGTATAAAATAACGTATGATGGAGAAGTTACATTAACTAAATTTCATTTCCAAGGCTAAAAGCCACACGCAGGAGGCCATTAGACAATGATGCAGTGCTCACATTTTCAAAAATGCTTATAATAGTTATGTGGCAACACATGTATATACACCAAAAACGAAAAAATTAAATTTTGAAGTTGTGTTCACAACTTATCCTTACCAGTAACGAACGCAAATGTATTCGGAAGGGTTCGTGCAGAATAGAATACAACGTGAAACTGGGTAAAAGTGATAAGTAGAAACCTCGCGCCGAAAAGAGGACGCAATCGACTCCTAAAACTAACACCCAATGAGTTCATTGCATGAAGACCTAAAATGCCAAGGATTGCTCGGACTACACATTAACTATCAGTTTGTATTACCGACAAGCTGAATAGACGTTTTCGAAATGAATGGACGCAGAAAGACACTGGGCATACTCAAAATTAAT
>UXSR01005575.1:19829-55269 GCA_900604375.1 Mesocestoides corti
ATAGAAGGCGTCTGACGCGTGGCTCTGGCTTCTGATTGGTCAATAAAGCCTGTTCAGTTGTACCAGTCTTTTACCTATTTGGGCTCGGGTATTCTACAGTGGCGTCGGATATGGGCGCAGACATGTTGGACCACCTGGCCTCAGCCAATCCCGTGTCTCTCTGCGATCCAATGGCATGCGAGGAAGATAAGCGGCCAACCAAAGAAGTACACGACTGAGGAGCAGTGTATAAAGAGCGGCGTGGCCAGCGTGGCGGACTCGGATGGAAGACGCCTGACGTGTGGTTCTGGCTTGTGATTGGTCAAAACAAACAAGAAAAAGAAATATAAACTTTGTGCTTCGCTCGGCTTTCTCGAAAATTGTGCGCTTTTCATTTTTCCGATGCTGTCAAGCGCATTTTTTTTGAAATACGTTTTCTTTTATTTTCTAAGTTATTGTAGAATACTGGAAGTTTATAAGACCGAAATTTAATCTATGTCAAATACATTTTGAATTTAAAATAAAGAGGAGAAACCAAGCCTAATACTAGGTTTTATAAAATGGTTGTAGTAAAAATATTCGACACCAGTGTTACTGCTAGGTTTACTATTTCAAGTAATGGATTCAAATTCGAACTTCACACAAATGCCACGTTCTTGTGTGTAAGCTTAAAATGCACTTTAATTAATATTTCCTTTTTAGGGGTTTAATCACAGACTCCAAGAATTAATACCTCAGTCTACTCATTCACACCGAATCGTGACATGTACCAAGCACTTTAGAGCATTTTCTAATTTAAAATAAAAATAAATTAGTTTTGAACCAGGTCCTTGTTATAAATGTAAAAAAAGTCATTCGCTTTTTAATACTAAGTTCGTTGATTCGACACTCCAGAGACACGTTGAACGTGCTGACATATTACGCTCTTTTAGTTGTAATAATTTGACATTGCAATTGTAATGTTTTCGAGTTATTGTGCCATACTCTAAAACCTGATTAAAACTGCCGCTTGGAGTATCGCAAATTAGTATGGTCACTCACCTGGCATTAAGTGATTTTGTTGGGCATATATGAACACATCGTAAGATTGTTATCAAACTGTATACGTTCACGTTTTAACGAACACCAGCAACAGCCAATAGATAAAAGTTTACCGAATTCTGGTAAGTTAGTCCCCTGGATGTTTGCTCAATTAATTAAGAAATTAAATATAATGTTTGCGGTTGGCCTAGTTAGAGTGAATAGCAACATTTCAATTTCCAGTTAGTGAAGACGTTGGTAGATTTATAGGAAATGAAATTTTAATCGCATTATTTCACAATAGCAAATTTGGTACAAGAATAACGTTAGTTTGTTGCATGTCCATATATTTGCTGTACACGTATACCATTTAATATTACTTTTTTGCCCACTTTTTGTGGCAATATTTTGCACTTTGGTATAACAATTAGTCATTCTCGAAACTTCGAATTTACTTTCACTCTTCACGTGCCTGGCGTGTCATACCGTGATACGGCATCAAGTTTGAAGTAAGCGTCACTGTTATCTACGGTACCGTACAGGCGTTTGTACGAACCATCGCGGAATACGTGTTAATCTTTCTATTTTTTATCCCAATTTGCTTTCTTTCATTGAGATATAAACATTTTCAGGTTGCTTGAAGTGGTTTTAGAAACAGTACCTCACACTTAACTTCAATCAAAATACTCAGTTCCAGAGGCAAAAATGAACGAAACTACCATACCACGTTTTACACAATATGTTTTCTTCTTTTTCCGCCACCATGTGATAGGTACGCATTATAGTGGATGCGTAGTTTTGTGGAGGTGCGATTATTATCTTAAGTTTAAATGTGGCGATAGTAAATTCTATCTAGTTAGGAACAATATTAGCCACGCATTGAAGATGTTGGCTCGTCCATTTGCTTAACCAATGGTAGTTCTCGGGTTAAATAGAGTGTGTGTTTAGATCTCGTCTAAAAACGGTTTTTCGATTTTTTTAGAATTGCAAATTTCTTTACCTTATCACGGAAGTGGCTTTGCTCATAACTGTAACTTTGCTAGGAAATTGACGTAGTTAATGTATTTACCTCAATTATTGCTCGGGATTATACACGCCAGAACTGTAGGTTGACTGCCTGACCAACGAACTGGTACATACTCCGGACTAAGCAGTTTGCTTAAGAATATTTTTTTTTACAGATAATGAAAATTTACTAATTTTAAATAAACTCTAAAACTAAATATGATAAGACTGATTGAAATGTATGCTACAAAATTTTCTGTGTCCTCACCGATATTTTAAGCTGATCCGTCGCATATTAGTACTGTAATATGTAATTCTGTAAACAAATGGCCATCCAAAAACAAGATTTGTCAAAATATGTGGGAAAGTAGAAGTATAAGCGACATCTGTTCCAGGTTAACTCGGTTTTGTAAAAGTCCTTCATTCACATTAAAGTTCAAAAAATAAAAAAATAGAACCTACAATAGAGGTAGTACTCTACTAAAAGCCTACCTTATCCTTGCAGGCTAACTGCACTGAAACTCAAGACAATTCAAGTCATCCAAATGGTACTCTCCGGTTACAAATTGCCTACTTGACCATGGCATAAAGGAATACTTACTTGCTTAAATCAGGTACGAAAAAATTACAACAATCGCGGGTGGATCTGTTTATTTACGCAATAGGACTGGATTTCGATTGCTTAAATTCATTCGCCCCTTTTATATAGGGAATTTTATTTCGGTTCATATTCCAAACACTGAAAGTAAGAAAATGTTTATGTGAGACAATTTTTTGCCATAACAGCCTAGTTTAGAAATTTAAATTGATGTTAAAACTTTAACCGAGGTATATTTTTTTATAATACCTGTGGAACTAAGTTATACTTAATATAAGGAAGACTTCTTCTGAAGGAACTTATTTAAAACCACATTTTGACAAATCAACTAAGATAAATGAGAATTAATTTTGGAAAAAGTCAACTGAAATTATAAGAAATATGTGATAATTTTAAGATTGTTGGTTAGGTATTGAAAATTCCGATTCCACTCATTGCATCTCAACTTGTTATGTGAGGACGGTAGCCTTACACACGGGAATTGGGTGAATGCATATTCGAAATGCAACAATCGAATACAGTCTGCGCTATCGAAGAAAGCTTTTATGTGTGTTTTCCCACCTAGACTGCAAATTAAGCTCTTCTGTTTGTCTCCACATTGCTTAAATTAATCTACAGTGAACTATGAATCCCACTCCGCTGTCTTAGTTATTTCTTCTTTCTACAAGATTGAAATCAGTCTATTTGCATTAGCTCTGTAAACAACCACTTGTACTAGACTCTAAAAATGGGCAAAATAATGCTTGCAATAAAAAAAAACCACCTTTTTAATTGAAATTGTTGTGAATCGCGTTTAATCACACCCGCCAATCCGATCACTCCATCCTCCGACACAGGATCCCGCTTTCGCAACATGTCACCAGCCGCACGGATCCTCAACTCCCCCCTCATTCGCACGAATATTTACCCTGGATTATCATCACACCTAGGTCTCGATGTTAGCGCATCGATGACTCACGCATGTGAGGCATAAATACGCATGCTCAAACCCCACAAACGACGATAAAGGCTGACTCTCTGTCCTTACGCAGACTTCATCCTTGTTGGGTAGTTAGTGGTATATGGCGTTGCGACAAAATTATACTCTTATTCGTGTTATAAAATTAAACGCTGGTGCCATCCATTTAAATAATCATCTAAAGTGTGCAAATCCCTCTCAAACCAGTACTAGAGCAGGGTACCACCTTACGAAGTTGCGTGTTAAGCGAGATAGTGGCGCTTAAACATGGCTGCCAATAAACCCTTGAAGTTGAGATCTCAATCAGTCGCATGTTTCCTCTCCTGACTATATCGTAAGCGCTGTAACTAGATTTAATAGACACATGTAGAATAATGCGGTAGAAAGTGAGTGGAATATGCGGTCTGATATAAACTGGCATTGTTTTATGACTTGATCCTACTTCACTTAAATTTACCGTTGAATATTTTCGTTGCATCACATGCCCCAAAGTTCTCATAAAATATAAGTTTAGCAATTCAAGGTTAAAAGAACTTTTAAAGTCAGCAGATTATTAGGCACTTTGTAGTCACTAAACGCAATCGATGTCTCAAAAGCCCACGAGCCACTGGCGTGCTACATTATCTTAATTCAAGGAAGTGGGTTATGAAAATGTGTGGGTGGTACATCAGCGTGAAGAAATGCTTAAAATAAAAAAGCTTTCCAGCGTTTCACCATTATGGGCGTGAGCAGAGATTTAAATATGCAGAATGGCGAAAGAACCTTAGCAGCACCAACTCGGGACTTGACAAATTATAGATAAGATTTGTAGAGGCGTAAATCCGGCACACAGCAAGCATAGCCAAAAACTGAAGCTTAACCTTCATGATTTCTTTAGGTATAATGCCGGAGGTGGCTGTTGAGTGAGCATCATTACGATAAATCTATCTGGACTATTCTCATGAAGAGAATATGTGCTTGTGGTCATTAGCGTTAGATTGTATTAATAAATCACTTCTTGCCGCAAGAGGCACTACTTGGACAAGGCGATCAAATTTTGAATGACTGAAGCAGTTCGTATTCATTTTTAAAGCAGATGAACACACTTTTAACTGTGGTGGGGCTTATTTATGATTAACATACTAAATAGCGGTTAAATGCACCGTAAATCAAGAAAACCTCAAACAGTTTTTTTAAAATTCATTCACGTACAGAGTTAATGCTTGAAATAAAGATTGATGTTACCTGTTCGTCACGAATTCAAAAAAGGAATGAGCGTTGGATCTGCTAGAAAAACCCAATAAATATATTTGGATCGATAAACAAGAGCTGCTGCCAATCTTAAAGTGGTGATTTCGATCCAAACAATAAAATTAGCTCTGGGCGACTTCCAAGTGTTTATGATGGACAAAGGACCACAAGCATTTCATTGGGTCAGGTAATATCTGGAGTCGAGCAATGAATTAACGCTGCTTAAGGGTTTTTTTACAATCCCGTGCAGCTTTGTCTTCTGCGGGGTGTAAATGGATATGCCCTAAGTGCTTGTGAACTTGAGGGAATCCTCCTTAGGTGGACCGATCTGAGTGTTAAAGCCAGCGGTGAGTTGCTGGTTTCCACGCTGGAGTCTGCTCCGCTGAAGCGCCTTCATCCCCTTGTCTTGTTTTTTGTAGCGACTAGTCACAGTTACCGCCTCCATTTGCCGTTCCTTCTCAATTTTAAACAACACCTTCGATAAAACCTTCGGGAGAAGGCTCAATGCGTATACACATATACCTTTCAAACTTTGACTTCGTTTTGCCAACCCCTTTTAAACTGGGTGACGAATTAACAAAATACCTTTTCGATGTTTAATTTCCTATGTAAAAAGTTTTTTTTCAGCATAATTTTTTTTGTAATGAAACGAAATTTGTGTAACGGTGATTGTTTGTGGTTCCTTCCAAAAGTCTGCCTAGCCTACTTCTTAGTGTGCCTTCGGTTACGCTTCGCTCTGAGGAAACGTGGAAGAATCTAGAAGCTAATTTATGTATGGCAGAAATGATAGATAAATGTCGATAAACCCAAACGAGCCACTAGCTGACTCTTCGGAAAGATGTAGTAACCAATCAACATCCATAGAGAATCTAGCGAGTTACTTATTTGGACTCAATCTGTTGTCGGAACTTAAAAGTATTGCGCATTGTCACAGGGGTCGTGCAATTACCTCGGCATCTTTACAGCCGCATTGCCTAACATCTGGATATGGTGTTGATGACAGAAATGGAAAGACAAAAGTAACAGAATCGACATCCAAGTGTCGTATTCTTTGAGTCACTAACGGCCAAAATTTAAATTAGCTAGTTTATTACATAATCAACAGATGGGCAGTTGTACTTTTAACTGACACTGTAAAACAATACAGTGGAAAACTATCACGTTAAAGACCTGTTAATTTGATCTGTTTTTAGAGCAACCATTTCAAGTCCCTCAAGTGTGGGGGTGTTAAAATTTAATTACTACGTAGTCACAGAGTCAAAATTGGTGAAATGATAGCACCACGTTGAGTGTCACTTCCAACTACGCTTTCTAGATGAGATGGAGCCATACTACGAAAAAAATGATAACGGGTTTTGAATGCTTTCAGGAAATATTCAGTTCAAGTAATTCTTTTATGTTAAACCACATTTCGAAGCTTCTGGAAAAGAACGTACACAGTACATATTACCTACTTTAGCAGAAAGTGTCAATTTGCCTGCTGATATCATCACTTGAAGAACAGATCCGACTCAGGTAACTCACTTGGGCAGAAAATCCGAGCCATTATTGCATTTCGCTTATTATTGAAGACCGAAATTGCAGGTTCTGCAGGGCCAAAATTGCCCAACAGATAACATCATTACGTTTTTGCCAATTACAGTCGCTTATTATTTACTAACAGAGACAGTGACCCCACCTCATAGTTGGAATCCTGCCCTTGCCCATCTAAAACCGGAACACACATCTACGACGAACACATGGTTCCCTCTAGGACTGAGATTTCACTGTTACTCAAGAATATTAGCCAACAAGCTCATTTGCTATGTTTAGTTGTGTGACATTTTTTAATGAGCGCATTCAAAAAATCGACATGACTTTCACTCGATCCCGCTAGGTCACTGCTGTTTTGATTAAGTGGCTAGCCAGAAACATCAGACATTTCATCGACGTTGGAAAGGCAGTGACGACAATTAGCAAATATGATGAAAAGGCTGTGAACGAGTTTCTGTCTATTGAAAAATCATCAACTCTGTCGAGGTTAAAAAAGTTCTACGAACTTTACCCACTAGTCTCAATTTGATTGAACAAAAATTAAAACCGTAAATTCACATTTTGAGAGACACAGGCTAACGGCTGCACCCAAAATTAAAAGTTCGGAGCCCGTCTTGTAGGTATCAAAATCCTGATGCTGGCATTCGTGAACACCGGGTAGAAAAAAAGGCGGCATTGGGAATATGGTGTTTTTGAAGGTCAAAAGTGTTTATAAGAGTAAAAGATAGATTCATTAGCAGTACCCGAATGTAAGAACACAAACCAATAGTAGAAATAACCGAAATAGTTGTGGAATCCAACGTAGAGGTTTACTGATGTGGTTGTTGAGGCTGTGAGGGCAACCCTGGCATGGGATACATGGGCATTGGATAGCCACCGTACGCGCCATACATGGGCATTTGGGGCATTCCTTGAGCTGAAAACAAAACGAATAGTAGAGCAAACAATCATTCCGACAATCATTCAAATAGACTAGAATGAAACGAGATAGAAGATTGCAATAAAACTCGCTTTTTACTGGTTTCAGAATAAGGCATTAAAAATGCCTATCGGTGCTGCTTGAGGATTTTGGTAATCTCCACAAATTGTTAAAAGCGTTTGGTAAGGAAAGTGATAGCCCATTAAATTTCATGATGGGGATTTAAACACTCACAAAAACTACAATTATCAACGTTTATGCAAAAAACTAAACCCAAAATACGTATTTCTAAAATCGCTAAGGCAATGCAGATTGGTTGCAAACTTTTTTGCTTATATGCAGCAAAAAGTAAATTGATACAGTAAAAAAATGAACATTCGAAATATAGAAGCAGAATGCTTATGGATTCTGGGCAGTTAGCTGGAATATATCTGAATGGAAAATAAGTTAACCAGGAATTTGCTTTTGTAGACGGATATACAAAGCCAAAAGCGTTCTGGCCAGAGGCGATTCCGGAGAGTTTAAACTAAATTATAAAAAGCAAGCCTTGGGGTTCCTAGGAAAAAATTAGATTTGGCGAGACGAACTAACATGGAAATCCGTATCCCGGCCAGTACCCTGGGGGTGGAGGACCATAGTACATGGGTGGGGGGTTAGGATTACTAGGTGGAGCCATTGGCGCCGAAGGAGCCGTAGATGGAGCGGAAGATGCAGAATCCGAAGCCGACGCTGTTGTCCTAGGTAGCTGCTGGGAACTTAGGTACGTTGGAGGAGGGCGTTCTAGAAGAGAGTGACAAGTTTGTGTGCACAATTACAATACCAGTTAAGAAAGCAATGAAACACGAAAATTCGCAGAATAATTAAGAGGACGAGTTAATACATAACAACAAAAAACACTACCATGTAACGGCACAAAATATTTGCGTCAAGAAGCTCCGGAGCGGATAACAAAACTGTACTTAAAATTAACTTATGCACGCAATGCAATGTAAAAGAGACTAAAATGCATTTCAAAGGTGCTTAATGTAGAGACCTGAAATCCTCATTGACAGTTATACTAACTTATGACCGCCTAATATTTATAGTGCAACTCACCAAAAAATAAGAAGTCCAAAAACCTATCAGTTGGCATTTATAGTAAAATTCACCAAGAATTTAAAGCTTACCAGGCGCTTCACCAGACTTGACGCTGCTCAGTTCTTTACTTATATCCTTCATTAATTCATTCTTTTCGGTCTGTCTTGCAAACGCGAAATCATTCACCTATGAAATGTGAATGCGTTTTTTTAATAAATTATTCCGGCAAAACTATACCTAACATCTAGGAGCCTTGAAATTTTCTGTACTAAAGAACAAGTTCTGTATTCGTACTTATATTAACACCATAAACTACAAGACTTGTGAAACCAGTCAAAATTCTGGCCAGCGCTCATCGACAGCGTTGGCCGGTGTCACCGCCTAAAACTTATTTGCAAGCACTAGGAGAAAGAGTAAAGCCGGTAAAATATTTAAATGCGACGATTGAAACAAAAAAATGGGCCTAAAGAATTGAGTGCTCGTTGGGATGTCTTCCCACCAATTTTAGGTACACATGTATATAGAGTAATGATCATCCATTTGATTTGTACTGGCGGTTATACGAAAAGACATAGATCCTATACAACTTTGCATCAAAAGGGATACGAAAAATCCGATTAGCAATATGTCATTACCCGAATTATTAATCGAAAACTAGCTCACCTTATTCTGGAACTTGACGAGGATACCAGTTAGATCGGCATAGAATGTAATGCCCTGATCGACATCATGAACAAGCTGATCGAAAGCTTCAGCGGCCATTAACAAAGTGGTCAGTACACTCGCATCGGATTTCTTCTTGCCGAATATGGACTCGTAGGTTTCCTGAATATCCTTGAGAAGTAATTCCTGCTTATTGAGACTTTCTCGAACACAGTCACGAGTGGCATCCATTTCAGCATTGATGTGTTCAGATGCAAGTGACTGTGCCTCAATCTGACCACCATTCTGGTAGATCTTCAAAAATTCATTCGCTAAGATGGCAGAGGTCAAAATTTTGAGGTCCCGTGAGCCACCAAAAGTGCAACTCATTACTACCGGGTTTAAACTCTGCGCAGAACCCCTCTAAATCAAGTGGACTATATTTGGTGCTGATAAGAAATAGCAAAAAAAGGTTTAGAATTCTAGGAATTTGTGATATACTGATGGAAAGTTGAAGAGAGTGAACGTTACAAGACAAGTCACACGTGACACACGCGCCTTTAATAACTGAACATTTGTAGAGGGAGATTGAGAAATCAACATCACTGAAGAAAGGTTAAAGTAAGCGGATTTTGGAAGGTGAGTCAAGGTGAGATTTTAGCTACCAGATTAAAATATATTATACCTTATTAAAAAATATCAACGTAAATACTTAATTTGAACAAATCTTTTGAAATTTGTCGGACGTAATAGTTTGGAAAGAGCTGCGAAGTTATTAATTTTACGAAGCAGGAATGTCTGAAACTAGACAAACATTACAAGCAAAAAGCGAGCAGGTTCAGTAGCAAAAATTAGAAAGAATCATCAAACGGAATTTGAAATAGTCAACAAAACGAACGATAGTGGAGCTCTTGATTGACTTTCATGCTAGTTGAGCCATAGCAGTCAAACATGAAAGCGTACTTACTAAGACTTTCTGGGAGCTTAGCTTGTTCCAGTTGTTTTTGAAGGTCCGCTCTCTCCTTCTTCATCGAATCAACTTTGGTGCACAGTGTAAGCAGAGCGCTTCGATTTTTGGGATTTCCTCCGCTAGTGGCTGTTGGTGCATTTTGTCCCTCCATAGCAGAACTAATATATTCCCGTAAGTCCGATTCGGAGGCGCTTAGACGCTCGAAAGAGGACTCTTGGGAATTAAAGCGAGTTTTTAGCCCGCTGTCGGTTTGACTGGCCTGTTGCAGCAGCTGACGATGTTTGCTAATCTCAGCGCGCCAGCCGGCGTTTAACTTTGACGACGATTGACGATCCCACTTTTCAGCATATCGCGCACGAAGGTCGTTGTCTGTTTTCTCTTCTTCATCAATTGTCGAGGCGATCTAGTTAAGCAAAACTATTACCATGCAAATATATGAGGAATGATTCCGTGTGCGTGCTACTTAAACGAAATTAAGAGGGATAATTAGTAGAAGCACCAGTTCGTAACTACGTTACGCCAAATCATTAAATCTAAATGAGCCCTAAGTCATACATGCTCATCTTTAGATTCTGCTGGAATGCGTTCGACTTCCTAATAGTTACTTCAATGTTTCAATTTAAACACCTACATTGATCCCGACTTCCTGGAAAAAAAGGGAGGCGGCTCAACACGGCACAGACTACTCACGATCCGAAAAATTACTGAATGAAGTTAAATATAGGCTCCCTTGGTCGTTAATTTTAATGAAGGATTTTTTAGCTAGAATCGGTTTCATTTTTCGCATTCGACGATCCATTAAGGTATAGTCAAATGTGCCGCTTAGTTAAGACATGAAAAAAAACCATTTTACACGTTTTGGTAAAATGATAATACGTAGGCAAGAAGAAATAAAACTTCTATCTTTACCTATGCAGTTACTGTTAGGACTCTAAAATACATGGTTGGAAGAAAGCAATTGAGAACAAAACTGGCAATAACAAGATGATGAAATTAACAAGAATGCTTCGTAAAAAGAAATCCAATAAACAGAGCATACATTATCTACTATTTCAACGTTTCTCGTATTGCCGTCAGACAGAGAAGAAATTTTCTCCCGTAACATCTGGACTCCACCTTGCTGCCTAATAGAGGCAGATTTCTCACGCAGCGAAGTTGGAACAACATCGTCCGAATCTTCTTTGTCCTGTACAGCGGCGGGGAGGTTCAGAGAAGACATTACTCCATTACAGATGTCCGTGGCTTCCCTCAGACGTCCCAACTCGGTAGCGATAATCTGCTGTCGCACACCTTCAGCCACCTGGAGAGCGTTGTGAACCGCAATCGGTACAAGAGCCTTGAAGCGATGCTTTTGTGAGTCGCCAGCCAAGGGAAATGCAACAGGAAGCTTCTTGGCAACTGCAGCGACTCCAATTGAGGGTAAAGTTTTGGGGTCCGGTATGACCTCGTGATATATAAGATCATTATCCTTTTTGGCGCGATCACGCGCCTTCTCCAATTTGGACTGAAGTTCCTTTACTGCCTCACAGCGGGGCACCTTTTTAAGGAGCCCCAACGCTTTCTGAAAGAAATCATTTGATTAACACGAGGCTTAAACAAACGGCTTTCAGTAAAAACACTTAAAATAAAATTAGAGCTAAGCAAAGTGTTAAGACAAAATAAAACTTGCAAAAAACACCATGTTTTCAAATGAGGGACGAAGAAATATGAGATAAAAACCAGCAAACACGTTACGAGATGCGAAATAACACTACATTTCAGGATACTCGGAGAAACCGATTACAGTCTATGGGCGAAATCAGTAATGCACAGTATGAATAAACTGTATAGTATTTCTCATTTCAACCCTAGGTACAGATAAAAATGTGAACTGGAGCAATGGAATGACAAGAATAAGTACTACAACCGAGGGTCAACTTAATCGCAACTTACATTAAGACGCGAAATTTGTTCACCATATAACTGCTCCGTCTCGGCGGCAACAGCAGCATGGAACTCAGCGTACGTTTCCATCATTGCAGCCTTTGTCGATAGAAAATTTGGCCAATCTTTGGGTAAATAAGGACGTAACGAATTCAATGAGACAGCTGTCACCGCTTCGTTATAAAGCAAAGCCGCCTGATTGGCCAGTTTGGCCACAACGGGCGGCTTCATCCCGTCTAAATGAATAAGAAACTGGTAAAACATTAATGAATTACGGGATCTATTAAACGTGCCAGGAAATTCCACATTGCACATGGGTAACTATCCGTTTGCAAAGAAGGAACCACGCGAAAAATATAATTCTTACCGCGTTCGGCCTTTATAAAAATGCACTCCTGGGCCTGAGCAAGCATAACTGCTGAGTACCCCGTTAGCGCTTCTGAAGACATATCCCACGTAGGTGACTGGGTGTAGAATGTAGGTAGTAGAACTTTTACGTAGTCAAACATACCCGCGGATATCTTGAAAAAATCAAGACAGTCGTAATAACTGCGTGGGAAAGACAAAAAGTCACTTAGAACATACCTGAAACGACTTCGCGGCTACCTTAAGACCAGAATCATCATTCACGTTTTGATGCTTGGCAATCTGGCTGTGACCTGCAGCGCAGTTAAAGAGCATACAGCACCGATCAAACCCTGCACTAAATCCCTCTAAGAATAATATTAGTGGCAATGAGAGCAAATTTACTCATTGAGCTCCTGAACACCTTCGAAGATCCACTAAAACAGTCATACCACTTATAAGGAATTGGTATATCCTGATTAGTAAGGGGAACTCGTTGCTCAAGATTTTCGAGTAGATCACAGTAGCTAAAAGGTAAGGCATTCACTCGATAATAGCTAATTGAGATAGGGTATTAAACTGGGGGTTGAAACACTCCATACCAGCAGATAGCGTAAAAATATACTCCTAAGAACAAGATCCTAAAAGTCAACACGGAAACAAAACCTTAACAATGACTATCTCGTGTATGAACTGATGACGATTGTTCTGTATCTCAAAATATGACTTAATAAATTGAGGTTTTAAGTTGTTGGGAAATGTAACCTTAAAGGAAAGTGAAGTTAGCACACGCTGGATTCCATCAGTGAACCAAGAAAAAAAGCAATGTGTGGTCACCACCACCCAAGACATATGGCGCAGACATGGGAAACATGAACTTCAAAAAAATAGGAACGACATGACCATGTTGACGCCAAATAACGCAGCTGAAATGCTATTAGACGTTTAAAGCTAAAGATGTTTGTGCCAAACAACGAACTGTAGCACGCATCCCTGCAAGGACTTAAAGCAGTCCAGACCATAATTAGTGTAAATAAATATTCATCGATTAAACTTACGCCTCAATCAACTTCACTGTACTTTCGTGAGCGTCATCAAGTTTTACAAGAATTTCGTTTCGTAACTTTTGCAGATGGTCCAAATCTTTTTTACATGCGACAGCTTGGCCCGAACCAAGATTCCCCTTTATGTAGTGTTCGATTGGCTTCACAAGGTTCACTTCCAAACCTTTTTTGCACGGCACTGAGACAAAAGACATCGAGGAAATAGAAGACAGATAAAGCCCGCGGATAAAGGAGCTTTAAATACATCTGCGTTCATTTCAATTTTCGCTTCAGGCCAACAATCAGACAAAATTCAGATTTGTTACATTGATGTTAAATTTTGTTGTCTACGAAAAAGGACGAATATCTTTGCCTACGCAGTCGTTACAATGGGATTTAAATATCCGATTCATTTAAAATCGCAAAGAAATATTCCACAAACCGAATTTGGTAACTTTAATTTTGCTTTTGCTTTATTAATTCCTTATTAGCAAAATCAAACTAAAAATAGGTACAAAAAAATAAAGCGGGGAATCTGGGTATGCAAGTAAATAAAACAAGGTTACTTTGTTTCGCCCAGGAAGTAATAGTAGAAAGAGAACTGATGCTTCATTTGATATGCACGTGCGTTTACTTATGCATAGAGACATCAAAGGCAAAAATATACTTGCATATTAATTTATTACAAACTCGCACTCTTTTGCCGTGTTGATAATGACGAAGTTGTTGCATGTGTCACGATGAGATTCGGATCCTAAAAAATGTAGAAAACGAGACCGCGACTCTTTCGCAAATCATCTTTAAGTGACATCGACTGTTAAAGGTTTTCGTAGGTTAGATAAAACCATGTAATCTCGTGAATAGTATAGATAGGAGTGTTCAAAATTAAGCAAAATTCGGTAGCTAAAATTATTTATTTTTAAAGCAGTGATAATTCAGTAATTTAATTATTGATGAAGTTTTATAATTATTTAAATAGGTGCAATTACACGTTGAATACACTAAATATTTTTTCAAAACTCAAGCGCGAATATGACAAGCATGTTGCTGCAAAAAGTCATCAAAATCGTTATCAGAATGTTTGAATAAGGCAAATAAAAACATTATTATCAAGTAGTTGCATCAGTTTACTTTTATCGTTTCTGTAGGTGTTGGTCATGTCAGCTGTTTTTCTAGATAACCCAATTTAGTAGATGAAGATAAGGTTTTAGTTATTACCAAGCATCATAATAAGGCGGGATATCTGGAATGCATATTTTGTGGTAAATGGGTCAAATAACTTACTTGAGAAAATATAGGGCAATTTTGGTAATTTATTGCTCACTTTTTATATGAAAACCCATTAAAAATTAAAGTTTAAGACTCTTTGTTGCGTTATGTGAAATAATCCTTAGTGTGTCAGAGCAGGCGTTGGGTTGACTAAAACAATTTTTTACACTATTCACCATTATAAATACCTTAAAAAATTGCCAAAATAGTTAACTTAGAAGGAAATTACGTAGTAGCACAATACCATATTCTGAGTTCATTATGCTCAAATTCAGTTGCGTTGTTTAAACGTGGTGTGGACCTGAGGCTGGCGTGCAGTTTCTTTTATCGTTTTCGTTGTGCGTGTCTGTGATGACTCTCCCAGCTCACTTACTCGTGACGATTTTTTTTATTCTGATACATACTTAATATTTTGACTATGGGTTTTTTTCCTACATTTTAGTTTGATCATGATGTCATGTTCTTTGTCGAAGATCCCGTGCCGTCCGTGTCAACCACCGTTTTTTCTGCCACTATGTCGATTGGCAATGCGGTGGAGTGATACTATGGACTTAGAATTGTGACTTTTTGTGGTTCTGCTGGTTCCTCTTCGTTTGCAATGCATATTGTGATGCATTCTCGGTGGTTATGTGATACTGCTAGTCTAGGTGAGTAGCCGTGTGTGATGATTACTCAGCTCACTCTGTAGTATGAGGAAATGTTACCTTCTGAGTTATCCGGCTCTAAGAAAGTTTCTGAATTTTTAGATCGAATTTGTTGTCATGGGGACGTTTGACGGAGACAACCTAATATTTTGGCGGACCCTTCGGTGACCTAGTCTACGTTGCCAGTCTCATCGTTTATTTTGCTGCCTACTGACTACTATTCATGTATACACAACAGTTCTTCCCATTTTTCCATTAGTCAGCGGAGAGGGCACCGATGTCCTGTCTAGCTCTCGCCGCCCGCGTGCCTACTCATAACATACGCGATGCTTAGTGAACTGTCGAAGTTGTGTCTGTTCTTTGTTGGTGCGTGTTTTCTCAGCCAATAAATGCAGTGATCTAGTTCCTTGGCACTCAAGCGCCTCCTTTTCATAGCAAGTTAAAAGGTTCAGTGTCCGGGTTCGGTCGGTTCCTATTGTGTTAGTGACGGTGGTAGCCTAGCATTGTTGTCGTTTAACATCCTGTCTTGGAGTTTGTGACGTTTTCGGTTTCGGCTGTTTACGGGGTGTTATTGCTACGTGTATGCATAGATTTCAGTGCTGATGCTCCAGAAGACGGTTATGTGAACCTAGTCTTTGTGAGGTAAAGTGGTTACCGTCAACTAGGCGCGAAGGATTTCTGCCAATGGGTGGTACCTGATTCTCCAGGTGCTGGGTAACTTGATGGCCTGTTCGTGCTTGTTTCGTTCCTGTTCATTAACTTAATGCGATCATGCGTAATATTGATAGATTAAGCCAGGATTAGCGGGTCATTACCTGAGTCGTTTTTCGTTCGAGGCCCTGTTCAACCCGATTTATTTCGCTGGCGCATATGGTTTTCAGGGACTTCTATTCTGCATTTCCGTATAACGACTTACCTCAGTCCTAATGGGGTTCCTGTCTAAAGCGGTTGTCAGCTTTGCTGCCCAGGCATTCATCGCAAAGGACATAATTTACACTTCCGTTGTGTACTCGTCGCTGATTATATGCGTTCTTTAGGCTTGCTTTAAGTCTAAAAATTTCATCTACCAGGGATGGTGAGTAAGAATAGCTCGAAGGAGAAAGTATATAACAACACTCGATTTCCTAAATAAATTTTCACCCATTTGTCAAAGTGACTACTTGAAGTTTTGTTGATTTCGATGATGTCAAATACTCTGAAAACGGAATACGCTACCCTTGGTGTACATGGTTCGATTTCCAGATTGAACCACCCGGCTTGGGTGGATCAAATGGCAAGATAGTCTTTATGATAAAATTTCGAGTGCTTTAGGACACTCAATTCCGCTGATTCTAATGAGTCGTCCTTTGATGTATCATAATGTATATTAGTATTTGGTCATAGCAAATATGGCTGATGACGAGCCTGACTGACATCATTCAGCGACGAATTTGCAGACTACCCTCTGATCTTGTTTTTCTCCTAAATCTGTTTATTAAACAACATACTATGGATCCGCGAATCATCCTACTGACTTCTACTGTTCACGGGGAAATTCCATTTTTTTTACGCCTTGAGTTGCGGTGTCTCATTCCCTTGTAAATTTTAGGCCCAAGTCAACAGATCTGCGCACTTTTCATTAGCATTTCCAATTGGACAATTAATTTAAGAGACCTGAGCTTTGCCATATAATATCGTAATAAACCTGCATCCTCATATCTCGAAATTTGATTCAAATCAAGAGAGTAAGATATCATTCAATAATAATTATGGAATTGTAAATTTATTTAGGGAAGCATAATAATTTAATGACTCCGAGCGGTGGGGACCTGTGACTGAGGCCTCCAGAGTTTTGTTGTAAGAGTTCTTCTGTTATGAGTTGTAAAAGGAACTTCAAACGAACTAAGTTTCCGATGCCAACTGATGCTGTGGCCAATGATAGTTGGTTCATCTTCATTACTGCCCGCAGGCGAATAGTGTTTCACCCTGCGCCATATCTGACCTGGGAGTTTAATCAAATCGGCAATGGGTTCTCTATCGGGAGCCTCCTTTGATGATAGTCGGCAAGCCACTAAAACATAGAGTGTAGGTCTTAATAGACTTCCGCGTCCTACGAAATATTCATTATGCTTAGTCAAATGATCAATATATTTTTTTCCTTTTAATTATTCTACTTTAGATGAACGAAATATTTATACTTAGCCCGACTTTCTTAAAAATAAATGTATTACTACATCGATTTATGTTTACTTGGACCTGGAAATAGAAGATATTGAAGGAAATTAGGCTCTACTTTGCCTTTATTAGCTCATGTCAACCCTTCATTTTAATAAATAACTACTTTAGCGGTAGCCAGGTCATAAGCCAGTGCAACAGTTCTCGAAAATTTCATTTGCATTTAAGGCAGGTGATAACTCCCCAAAAGTTCAAGGAAGTGAAGTTCTAGCCTGATCTTTTCTTAACCTCACTCTCCAAGATGATTGGTTAAACTTACTGTGAACTGACAAATTGAGTATAACTTTCCTCTTAGGCTGCTGGACCGAGGTGGAGACGGTGGTGGGTAGGCAGCAGCCCAGACGCTCTCCACCTCTTCCTTCGGAGGAGCCTGCATTTGCAGCGGCCACCGCGAACCGTTGAACAGAGGCCATAAAATTTCTCGTCCGCGCCTGTCGTGACGGCTCGCCGGTTGGATCTCCCTCACTTCCGGCGCAGTCATCTTGTTGGTTCCCATTAGGTTGCTCATGATAACTTGCGTTGGTGACAAGGTCTTGCAGAAAATTGATGTAGCCGATTGCAAGACGTAGTGTGTCAACCTTTGATAGACGTTTCTCATAGGGCAGAGTGGGGATGCGGGCCCGCAGTCCTGATAGTTGAAATTGGAGCATTAAATCAGCAATCACTTCTACTGTGATGGTCACAGTTTTTTAGACTAAGCAAAAAATAAGGTTTCCTACAGAATTTGGGTGTAATGAATTCACATGGGTAACTTGTCTTCCATAAACCCAAATACATGACAACGAATTAAAACGGGATTGCGATCTTCAAGGAGTACAAATTCCGACGAACAAAACTCTATTCCCCTGGCTTTCAGTCGCTGGTTTAAGACTATTAATTCACTTGATGTCTTGGACATGCTCGTTACTGATAGCCCAAGTGAGACCGACCTCAGCCGAGTGTACAATTAGTACGACGGAATTTTCTCATCAAGGACCCGTAAATTGCAATGAAACTCTCCAGTTAAACTGATCCACTTGTCTCTGTGGTGTAAGCGTCGCGTGGACAAATTTAATCTATTCAGAAAGTGGCTGTTTTTTCCTCAGTCTCTTTCAGTTTATTACATTAGGTATTTTAAATAATGACAATACTGCGACTGAAACTCTAATTATAACGTATAAGCATTGCTGTGCACAGTTGTCTTACCTGTTAGCAGCCTCATTCGCCTTAAGCAACGTCCACAACCATTATTTAAGTTATTTTTTGGTACTTAACAACTCAGTAAAATATATTTCAATGTTTGCATGTATGATTACCTTTTCCCACTTAAAATCTTAGAGATAGGTAGTAATCATGGTCCCATGGCGAACATTATGAGTTTTACTTCTGTTGAACGGGTTAGGTTCCATCTGCAACGTGGTTTGCTGCCGAGCCCTCTTTTCATGCCAACAACAAGATGCGAAACCACCAGGCAGCACTTTTTTTCATGTCACCTTCGACACTCACGTTTTGCGTGTGGTTTACAAGATAACAATGTGCTCTGCGGACTGAAGTTAGGTCACTTGTATTGTATTAGTTTCTCATTTGGGTTCCATCACCACAGTAATCCTCTGCATCTTTTGCGTCTAAAGCCACCTTCTACATATTGTTACACAACACTGGTAATTCGGGGATATGGAAACCATTTTAACTGGTGAAAGTGATTTTTTTTTACAAATAACTCTCGGGGATCGCCTTTATATTTTTCATGTGAGACTTGTGACATAGACCGGTTCAAAGTCCAACTTGATATTCCACGAAACCTGAAGTTGTTTAGGTAATAACTGCTCTCGGGAAAATATACTTTTTTCAATGGCAAACGGCCAACAAGGTATGGGAGAGAGTAATTCATGTAGTTATAAAAAAAGACTGAGTTAATCCAGCAATCCAATCCCATGCCCACAACCTTATCTGTTTTCGTTTTGGGTATCACGGAAATAGATGTCATCAGTTTCTAGGGATTTCAGATGAATATAAACCAGAAATTTTTAGTTTATCAATTGAGTTTTATCAGACCACAGTGAATAAATTTAAGCATATATTTATTTATTGGTTTTAAACCGAAATATATGCTTCTGACCACTTGTAAAAATAAGTGCTTGAAATAAAGAAGTTCAAAAAGGGGTTGACAAATCACCATGATGCGTCTACAGTCTTCAGAAGTGTAGCGTACGACCTCTTCTTCGCACTAGCATCTTTAAAATAATGCGTACAGTGCTCTGAAACGTCTTATAATTTCACGAGAGGCTTGGGGGTGTGTTAGGCATCAGCATTAACTCGTGGGAACGCGGGAAAGCTGGGGGGCAGGGGGTAAGTCAAGTCGCAACATTTGTGCGAGGGAGCATACATATCGTGCCCATTGAGATGAGTAAATTGCCGTGTATCGAACATTGTCACATCGACTTTTAAGTGGGTCTCATGTATCAAATTGTCAAGACTCCCGAATAGTATCAGTACCAGATTAGATATAACACAGGCTGAATGCCGGTAATTCACTAGTTGTTCTAGTAAAAATCTAAAGTAAATAAAATCTACTGGAAATACGCTTGTGAAGAATTTTCGGTATGTGCTCAACTAGGTATTGTTGATAACAGCGATTTATAAAAATTCTGATGGCGACAACCACAAAGTTTCAGGTTTCATTTTTTGCGAAAAATAGAAAACATAATTTTCCCCTACAACTTGATGGAATTGACCAAAGCGATGATGGCTGTGGTTTTACATCGATTTAGAAATCACCAAACTACTCTGAATGGTATTTCCTGAAACCTTTTATTTTGATTATCACTCAAGTCAAGTTTTTGAAATCGCGTTGTATATCTTATCAAGTAATCAGTTAGTGTCAGTGTTTATTTAATGGCATTGTAGTAGAAAACCTCGCCTGAAGACGCATTAAATGCTTGGATTAAAACACAATGACACCCTTCGTACCTTCAAAAGCATGATTAATCGAGTGCATTCGCCTCCGTTCCCTCATGTTCGCCGCCTGTCTCTGGTTTGAATGTCGGCTCTGCATCGATCGACTGGTTGTAGGGGCGTTTAGGTGACCCGCCACGTTTGATCCATGTTCCCCAAGACTCCACTCATCATCATCCTCTTCCGCTTCAATATCACCTCCTTGTTGAATGTAGCAAATATCTTCTTTTTGCTGGACCCAGTTCTCTTCATAACTGCTCCATGTGTGTGAATTTTCATACTGACTATCGGAGAATCGAGGGCCCAGCCAGTTGTCTGGGTACTCTTGGTGTCTGAACTCACAGTGATAATAGTCCTCCGGCCACTGTTTTGTTAAAAGTAAGCCGCAAATGCTTGGCTCAAGGCAGGCAGTTTTTTCACCACTTGGAATTTGGGTAAATGTCAATTGTTCAGGTACTACTGGGTTTGGCAGGTGCTGCGAATGGGTACGAACTCGCATTCTAACGTCTAGGCAATCAGGAATGTAGTTACAAGTCTATTTTATTAGCAGAGCAGTAACAACAGGCTTAAAAAAGAGCAAAGAGGGCCATGATAATAAAAAAAACGTTAATAAGTCATGAGTAGTGACGGATTCCTATCCTAAATTATGTGGATTCGTTTCTTAGCTTATTTAGGAACACACAACCTTTAAGAGGTATCTTTAATCCATTTAAGAGGAGCGTGACACAGATTAATGAAAAATTTAAGCACACTGAAGGCCTATACAATTTTACTTGAATAAAATTGGGCTGTTTTCTAATTCAAAGGCCTTATTGTTTTATTCGAATAACTAATGTAATAAAGTTTACTCAAACAGACTCTTGTAATTATTTGCTGTCATCAAATTACTTTGGTGCTTTGAAATTTCTTTTAACTCGGTAATTTATTCCTGGATTTGGGCATCGTAAATGTGATAGGAAGCCTCCAAAAATTTGAGATTGATGACTTGAACTTATTCAATTCCATAATATCCATTCTCGAAATCCAATGTGGGACTTGTTCAGACCTGAATCAAAGCATTCAAATCGACGCTGGTATCCACCTGCGACGGTTGACTGGTATTGAATAATTTATCAATGTTCCTCTGTGAATAAACTGCACACTCTGAATTATATGAAGCTTCCAAAATTTGAGGGGAAATTACGTATCACACTGAACTGAAAAAAGTGGGAAGACGTCTGTATACTAATACAAAATCAACAGATTCCAACAAAGTAGCTTGGGAACAGGCAGAGTAATACGCATCTCAGTGGCGTACCTAATGGCGTACCCCCGTGTTTGCTTTGGCGACAACCCCGCCGCCTTCCGCCACACCCCGCCTTTCCAAACAGATACTTCGGCCCGGCCTGCACCGAGGCGAGCCACAGAGCCAAAGGGGAAGCCGGGGGAGTAATGGGCTGGTGATCACCCCATTCTTGTGTGTACAGGCAGAATAGGTTGAAGTGATAAAGCAAACAGCCATGACAAATAAAGCAAATAGGCTTTAGAAGGGGAACAGTAAATATTATTTTCAAGCAATCTAGTCACCCACCGTTGCATGATAAGAGAAGAGGAGACAAATAAAGAGACCACAAAATGCACCTTGACGAGGTTGCAGCTTTTCATTTACCTGAAGATTACTTACCAGGATGTAGCGGTAACCGTATAAAGTGCTGCCCTGCTTCAGAAACACGCTAGTAACCTTAACCGAAAACCAGCAAGAAAACATTAATTTAGTTTGGACGAGATTAAGGTCCCTTATTTCATTTTGCGCCAAGGTTAAAAATGTCTCACAAAATACTGTAAACCAACTACAGACTTTAATTTTTATGTGAGTGTTTTTTTACGCTTTAGTATAGACTGATTTAATTCTTAAATCAAGTAATTAAATTGTTAATAAATCTTTGTTTCCTGTTTGATATATTGCCCTCAAGGCCCTGAAATTTCCTTTTACATGTAGTGGCATTAATGATGACTTTGCAGAGAGACACCGTAGAAGTTGTAGATTGCACACTTTTACAGAAAAATAGCACAAACATACAGAAGTGCATACTGTTTTGCGCGCCCTATTAAAGTCATTGATTAGACTCTGGTTGCATATCCCTTATCCACGCAAAATTGGCGTTTCTAAGTGACTAATCTTGAGATCATGAGCCACTAGGGGAGTAGTACACTAGGGAACGCAGGAGAAACTAGAATGTATATAGGCACATATATATTATCGGTGTCGGAAGTTTTACCTACCTTGGGGCCTAAGAAAATTCACAAGTGTATCGGCAAAATGTCTATTGAGAGCATCATTTGCAAAATCTCCCCATCCCTTCTTGTCTCTGGTTGGCTAAATCACACGCATAGAAGCAGTGTGGATTGAGCCACCCTTACATCCCTCTTCAACCAATCAGGAGTTAGAGAGCTTTGATGATAAAACATTTCTCGAATTCATTCTAAGTATAAAGTTTTCAGCATTGAAGTGACATTTTACTCACGTGCAACGTAAATCTTATACGGCACTGAAGAATACGTAGATGAAATGCTACGTAGATCTATCTATTATCTATACTTGCATTTTACTGTAGTCAAAGCAAATTAGTGTCTTTTTCATGTAGTAAAACCACGCACGGTCCATAAATACTCGATCTGAATATGTTTAAACACCAAATCTTACATATTTGGTGTGTGAAAAGTGGGTGGAGGTCCACAGGCTTTTTTTAAAAATGCACTAATGCATTAACAGAAAAATTAGTTGATGAGTATCCAATGGTGGCAGTTAGAAGGCAACCAAATAGACCTCAGCCTATTCTAGGATTTGATGTAAACAGAATCACCGAGTCCAATACCCAATGTCGGTGAAGCTGCTTAAAGTGCATTACACTCACACAGACTCGGTACTACCCATGTAGCGAAGAATCTTCAGAACCTTCGTGTGTTTTGTGAGATTTCACGAGAAATTCATTTCAACCCACATTAAAAGCACTTTATAATTTCAGTTATTCAGAAGTAGGACGACCTCGTACCCCCTATCATGAAGGCAACCGAGCTGCAATGTACGGCACATTTCGATATTTGTTGTGAAAAACCAACAGAGAAAATGAACCTCGACGTTTTACCTGTGCAAAGTAGTCCGATGTAACTTTCGGTTGCAGGCCTCTTACATTAGGTGATGAGCAGTTATACAAATTTTGTCCAAAATAAAGAAGGCCATGACCAAAAAATTAGTTATTAACTAAAATAACTTTCCTCAAAATTTGTATACGTGAATAAGTGCCGTCGGCAACTTCAATGAGACTAGAGGATTAACAGCGATCGTGCTTGAGTGAACCTTGTTCACTGACCTGACGGCGACAATGACTCATCTCCTTTTCATTGATTACTGTTATCAGACGCCTGTCATCCGTTCACTCATCCACACACTAAGACACACTTGGCTGACGTGACGCTAGTAGACGGTCGCGCCCTATGTCGCCTCTCCTCACCCCATTCTCGGACTGTTAACTAAAGGGTTGTAAGGCAGTGCTGAAACTCGGGCTGCAACAAGACAACACCCTAGTAGATGCTATATAACACACTTGTAATGACAACACTAATTTTGTCCCAAAAGTCTGCGCATCATGGATTATCATGGTGCAATCATTTCGCGAGTTAAAGCCATTTGATATAAAAAGCAGACCTAGGGCTAAGTCTAGATTGTGCAAGCACTTTTGAGTTACCCTAGCACCTAAACAAGATAGCGATGTCCACCAACCAGTTTCGACAGAGCAGAACAAAGGTCCATTATTATCAGGTAATTTGAGTTAAAAACCTATTAGGGCATTGAAGAAACGCTTTGGCACTTTTTTTGAATGTGAAACCACATTACTCAACGGCGTTTTAGGGTACAGATCCTGGTACAACAAGCAATTATTTCGGACATTCAATAATGACGCTGCTACGCCTCTGTATTATTTACCAACCAGGAAATGACGTGCCTTCTCATCACGAAATTAAAATTTCAACTCTTGAGGATGGGGCAAAAACATATACATGTCGAAACAGCAAAAAAGTTGCATCAATGGAAGCAGACAAACTAGATTTTATTGGGGGACAAAAAGCTGAACCTATATAATGATTTTGAAGTCTGGATCAAGGTCTTCTTTCGGAGGAAGCTTAACGCGCTCGGGTGGTATCAGATTTGGATCGACCAACGGGAGACCCAACGCACGACGTCTTTCAAGTTCAAGGAATGCCTCACGTCTAGCCCAGTCACCTTCGCTGAAAGTAGTAAACATTGGTTGTTATTGTCTACACGTGAAGCTAAATATTACACTGGTTTAAGGCAAATCGGAGGGCTTTACTCAGGTTCAAATGTATATGCACCACCTGCACAGCTAATACAGGCAATGAATTTCACAGTTAATAGAAAATATACGGTGCTTAGTGACTTACAGGCCACGAGGGCGGTACCATAACTGGAAAGCAAGTCCAAAAGTGAAACACACCATTAAGAGAAAAGTAACCGTTTTATACTTGGTAGTGTCATCAATTCTGTCGTAATCGTTCCATCCGTAAGGAAGCCAATCCTAGAAGCTATAATAGCATGTAATAGAATAACCTTTAACATGTCTCTCGCCTCCGATTCAATACCTTTCTTGACGTCATCAGGTAGATCATTTTTCTGAAGGATATTTTTGAAAGACGGCCCAGAAGAAAACGCTGGCAACGAGGTATTAAACGTACGCAATTGAGGAGATGACAAGTTCAGGCGAAAAACACCCACCCTCCTAACAACAAGGGGTAAAAACAATCGCGGGTACATAAGGACCGGCACAGCGACCTTCACTTCTGCGTATCGTTTACCGCAAGTTTCACTTATGAAAGAATTTTCTGATTGGTTGGTAAAGCAGCTAGATTATACCCAAGATGTCAAGCTTTCGCTTTACTCATATTGGCATTAATCAAAATAAAAAAAAAAAATTGGTCCTAAATTTATAAATATTAGTAAAGTTTACATTTTAGACATAGCATACGAAGCTGCTGTAGCCATCACCAAAAATAATAGGAATAACTTGAAATAAGTCTAAATGCAGTAAACATTTCTAAACAAATTTAACTCTGTGATTCTAACTGTGCATAAATTTTTTTGGAGCCAGTAAACGTCCAGTCAGACAGCTGCTATGATGCATCTCTAATTCATGTAAATCAATCCTAAAGCGTAAGCGTTGCCTTTGAAGATCCAAGGCAAGGAATGGAGCACGTTTATTGGTCAATGACTCTATTTTCCGCCAAAATAGTTGTAGGTACGCTCAGGGTTTCTGCAGCTGCCCTATGGTCTTTGTCCGAAAAAGACACCGAACCGTTCATTTTATCCACCTGATTGATTGGTTTCTGATACCTTAAAATCATGGATGAACTAGCATTCTTTTTCGCAGAACCGTATGCCTCAGAGGACAGCTCCGCAGTTAATGCACCTGTCGCATTGAATCACAAGAAAAATAGGTCAAAAATTAGGCTAAACAATCAAGCTGTTGACAATGTGAATATTATCAGAAATTTTTCAGACCCCTCCTTTATTGCTCAAAAAAGTTTTCCAATTCATGCATCGGGCAGCTTCCCAGATACGCTGAACCTTCCGTCTAACTTTCCTCCTGAGCCTGAGGAAGGCAACATAGAATACAAGGTAATATTTTATTCCACATTTTGTGTTTCAGAGTTATAAGTTAACCCACTTGGGGTTCGAATTTTGCCTCATGTTGTAGTTAAAATTGATAAACCCAACTCCTGATCGTGTGGAACATTTGATGACTCAAATGAAATGGCGCCTCAATGAGGGGGGAGGGCAAGCAATCTACCGTCTTGGTGTTGATGATAAGGGAGTTGTTACCGGTTTAACAGCAAGTGAACTGTCTGCTTCTTTGTCCACGTTATACGGAATGGCGCAAAGGCTGGGTGTTGATCTCAGACTTCTTCGGATGTGCACGACAACCAAAAGTGCCCACGCCTCGAATCTTTCGCCCCTAGAGGATGTGAAGGCGTCGATTCATATTCAGCGGAAGGCTGTAGAACTACATGCAAAATGGAAATCTACCGTGAACCAAGGGGTGCGCCTAAGTATAAAATAATTTCTCGCCGTCGACAATTGTTTAATTGTTCTATTTGCATTTTCACAGCTTCCAGATATGCGTGTCGCAATGTTAGGAAGTGTTGATGTCGGTAAGTCGACTTTATTGGGCATTCTGACTGACGGTGAAATGGACGACGGGAGGGGTCGGGCGCGCCTCAACTTGTTTCGTCATTTACACGAAGTCCAGTCCGGTCGAACAAGTAGCCTCAGTTCGGAACTAATAGGATTCGACATTTCGGGGCATTTAGTTAACCGGAGGCGCTCTCATGGCCGCCTTAACAAGCGTACAATCGACGAGGTACGTCTACTGCGTTATTTTATCTAACATTGTTACTTGTGATTTGTAGTAATCGAAACGTGGAAAAATGCTATTAAGCCTGACATAACCACGTACTGGATTATAGCATTATACTTAACGCGAAACAGGAAATTATAAGAAAATGTGCTAGCTAATCTCCAAAACCATCTCATTCGAGTACGTTGTGATAAATATCAACCTGAATAAAAACGATATATACTGCCCAAATCCCTCGCGGTATTATGTGATATACTATAAATGATATCATTACTTCGATGGTCATTTCCAAATCACTGTCAGCAGTAAGCGGCCTGCACCGCAAAGGCAAGATGGCCATCAGTGCACTGAATGCGGCTTCAACCTCTTCGTAAAATCTGATATTCCCAACTCATCACGGGATAGGTAGCCGTTGTCAGCGAAACTTGTGAGTTCGGTTTTGTACGCGTTGTGTAAATTGCATAACCCGGTTTCTAAATAACGGGTGTCCGACCTCAAATGCTTTGTGGATGGGACTGCAGGAGTCGTTTCAGTTGGCTGTGACCTTTTCTTGTTTCAGCAGAGTCGTGTGAATAAGTAAATAAAGCATGATCCCCTACGGTAGTTGTGCTCTTAATCGCTATAAATGAACTTTTTTCCACGTACACGATTCCAAATACACAACTTAGAAATTATTTGTCTTGTCGGAGGTGATGCGTTGGGTTGCCTTGCTGGCACTCCTAGATGTTCACAAGTTTGCTGTTTCGTGAAGACTGCGGTAATCGCCCAGTTGCCCGATGTTGCACCCGTTATATGTGTCATCAAAGATATCTTTGTTCCCATGTGATAAAAAACGACTCGCGGCGCGATATGCGCCTTGGCGTCTGACTAGTACTGTAAAACTTGCCCGACTCACCAGGAATGGAGTCGTCGTAATGCGTAATGTTGTGCGAAAAATGCTTCGTTTGCTCCGTATTCAACTACCGCCAACTGCAGTGCCAGACTTCATTAGTAAGATCTTAACCTTGTTAAAACGCTTTACTGGAAACATTTCCACACCGTCGATACTTTATTTTTCGGGATTGCATTCAAAGGTTTTTGCTTTCTCATAAGGTCATTCGTGGCCGTGCATACGGTGGATTTTCCTTCTGGAGTTTCTTTTTCACAGTCCAGCAACCTTATTGCAGTATAGTTACACGATTGCCTGTATCTCCCTTTGGTGGACACGATGTCTCAAGCGCAACCTGTGCTGGATGACCCTATCTCGAACTGACCAAAAAATGTATCATTAGAAACTCGGTGCCATTTATTTCACGCAGATTCCTAACAATGGGGCGCAAGTGTTGTCGTCCGAAAACAGCGTAGATCCATTTTGCGTCACTTTTTGCTGAGACTGTCTACGGTTCATGTGAGCCCAGAACAACTTGCGGGTGATCGAAGTCTATCCGGATGCATCCAGGTTATTCTCTCACAGATTAAGCTGCCTATATTCTGCTGAACTTCGGTCAGTTAGTGTTAGTCGCCTAGTCCACATACTGCAATTTACTTGTCCTACAAAACAAATATGAGATATGGTATGCGTGGGTTCGTTTTCCGGGTTCGTCCATTGCTCCGTAATTTTATGATTGCACGATATTATCAAAAAGTAATGTCGAAGTTCCACTGTGCTGCCGTTTCTGTTCGTTTAATTGTGTCAGGTGCCGGATCACGTACTCTAGAAAGCCACAGCAGTTGTGCAAAAGGACAAGGCAATCACTTTAGAACCCTTGGCACTGTTAGTTATTACCATAATTTCTTACGAAATTCGCATACTGTGGTGTAATTGGAGCTGGTAACTAAGTGTCATGAAAAATTCCTCACTTAGTCGATCCTGCTTTGTATTTGAAGATCCTAGGTCGGTACCATCTTCGTCTCTTAGCGTCTATCCTATTTCCCCACAAAAGTGACATGTTAAAGCGTCCGCAAAACGGCTAATGCGATTGAACAAATTGCATCACTTTAACTGCGTGCGGCCACACCTGACTCAAAGGATGCCGAATCTTCGAACAGGCAGTAGTCGGGAGTTGTTAGTTCGTCGGCGATGAATGGTCACAGAGTTCATACACTATCTTCGAAATGGCATTAAGTTATCTTCAATCGAAAAAGTTGCGCTGAATTTTATTGGGGGCGTGACTGGCGACTAGCGATGTGAAACGTCATACCCAGGTGCATGCAACAAGTATTTGACAAGATTGCACCAATTTGCGACTGCTTGATGTGGTAATTCAATGTTCACATTTTACACATTAAAAGTGTACGTGAAATGCAGATTTTGTACATCTTTTATCAAAGTTAATTTGTAGTAGCCTAAACCTACGTTACACGGGTCTATCGAGAGGGTCAGGTTTTTCCTTGCGTCAGACTGCGTGGGAGGGACTTTTGTTGATGCAGAGTTCCCTAAGGTTGTTGCAAGGTCAGCTAGTAGAAAACGCTGACTTGAGCATAGTTGTGCAACCTTGCTTTATTAAGAGATACGGGCAAAATTTTTAATTAGAGGCCTTGTCACCGAGTGTCCGGTTATTAATGTGAGATCTACATCTGGACGAGATTTGGGGTCAATCTGGATGAACTACTGGGGCAGGCAAAGGGACACTTGAAATACTATTCCACGTTCCTAGAATTTGCACATTCCCGCTATAACACGCGGTCTTTATCTGTTGCTTTGAGAACAAAGCGCCACCGTGCAAACGCTTCGTCTAGTTACACTTTTCTACCTCGATTGTTGAAACGACCATAGTTCAGGTTGCTTTAAACTCTTTGAACAACCCGACCGCTAGATATTTCTTTGGTTAATATGCTACGGCTGTGAATACGAGTTAAAGTACACCTACAACCAATCCTATGCACTGTTACCATTGGAAGAATTGTCCTCCCGCCATGGCATTCTTCGACGTCAAGTTAAAGTTGAGCATAAATTTATCAGTGTTTTTAAAGCTGCGCAAATAAACAAACTAAACTGCAGTTGGGGAAGTCTTTTATAATGTGCGTGAGTACTGTCAGAGGCGGCAAGCGATTTTAAATTAGTGTCCATCTAATTACTCCTATATCCTGTCCTACTTTTGCCTTGGGCAAAATAACAAATTTGGGCTAGTTTACTGTTCTTCGAACTCGTGGTTTCAAGAATGCCGGTTCGCTCGTAGCTAATGTAGTTTCTCTTTAGCGGGTTTCGGACCTCTATCTGCATCTGACCTTTAGTTGTGATCTGTGTCTTTTTACTGAACTTTGATCCCTTCGTGCAGATAAATTTGCTGAAGTCAATTTGTCCAATCACGAAGTGTACATTGGCACATTTTGGAAATGTGCGTCTATTATCCTAAACTAATAAGCATAAACTATATTTGCTTTCAACGCAAATCTTAATGTCTTTGCGTCCACCTCGATTTCTCGTAAATGGATGCGCTCTCAGTGAGCAGTAGCTAAGTGACGCTTATCAGGTACCTGGAAATTGAAATACTGGTGTAAGCCAGAATTACATAGTATGTTTTGCGGTATCTATATTTCGAATGAAGTAATTCACAAAATCTCTGCATCGCTATTTTTGGCGCTCACTTGTTAAATATCTGTTTTTTGTTGGTCATGATTTTCGAAGCAATAATCTGTCAGGTTTTTGTGTTTGATGCAGTGCATCTCGTTGACTGTTTTCATCAAACCCAAAAAACTCATATTTTTTTACTCCTTTTAGGTCATCCGCGATTCCCATCGACTAATCACTTTTCTTGATCTTGCGGGTCACACCAAGTACCAGCGAACCACCCTTTCAGGCCTTACCACATTCCATCCAGCCCTCTGTATCCTTGTGGTGTCAGCGACAACAGGCCTGACTCCTGAAGGTCTCGGACATGCCCGAACCGCTGTTGCACTCAACCTTCCCCTTGCAGTAGTCGTATCCAAGATAGATCTTATTCCAGATGCTATAGAGTATGCTCGCCAGAGGAAGATTTCAGTCTCTTCTGCAGCTCATGCATCTGGTGGTAATGGAAAAATGAACAAAGCCGTCGCCGACATAAAGGCTGCTGTCTTAAAGGAACTCAAGACCATCAAATACTATACTGTGGAGGGAGGTAGACTAAAGATTGTTGAGTAAGTTTTCAGTATGTTGAGGAGCTGCCGTTTTCATCA
This sequence comes from Mesocestoides corti, assembly GCA_900604375.1. Lineage (NCBI taxonomy): Eukaryota > Metazoa > Platyhelminthes > Cestoda > Cyclophyllidea > Mesocestoididae > Mesocestoides > Mesocestoides corti. Next base: position 50,680 of record UXSR01005575.1, read on the forward strand.
GTAAATGTTACGTCAATTTGGTCGTATCTGAGCCTGCCGACGGCTCCAATGTAACACTTACCCGCACTGCTGCAGCTAAGTTTTCAAAGGAAAGTGCGGTCCGTTGATTAGTGCTGCTTGTGAAAGTACGCCATTTGTCTTTACTCTAATATTTTAGGTGCTTCAAAGAGGACCCTGAAGTTTTTGCTGTGTCTAGCGTTTCTGGTTATGGGTTAGGAAGTCTGTTAAACTTCCTCGCTCTCGTGTCTTCTAACCCCAACTACGGTGCTCTCGTATCGATGAGACCGACGACATCCTCTGAATCCCTATGCGAGCGGGAAATGTCCGCCTTTGTTGAGTGCTGGATAACCAAAGTGTTTGGTCATGTACCTGGCGTTAACAATCCTGTTCTCGAGGTTTTGATCAAGATGGGGGAAGTGCATGAGGGCCAACGACTGTGGCTCGGCCCAGATGAGGTTTGTGTCTAAACTCTGATAACCATACCTCACGTAGACGGAAACACTTGGTTTGCGTACGTAGAAGTGGATTTCAGTCGAATTTTCAACGAATCTTAATTAACTACCTCCTCTCCAGGAATTTAAAAAACCTAGTCACTCTACTAGTATACATTATAGTGGCGATGGGTCTGCATTCTGCGCAAGTCACGGACAAATCGAAATTCGCAATTTGTACTTTTAAATGCTTTAGAGCTATTTGCGAATATGGTCGAGCAAAATAGCGACCACGGAATCGCGAGTTTGTAGCCTGAAGACCGCTGGTAATGTGCTACTTGGTGTAAAGCTAGATGCAAGTTAGAGGTGGCGGATTAAACTGTGATACGTTCGCTAAAATACCTTTGGTTTCTTGTGCCACTGAGTTTCTTCTGTGACGGCAAACTAGACTTACATAGTTGCACAATTCTGCACTTGGGGCGTTTGAACTAAAAGTGTCAACAGTATAGGTTTTTTCTCACTATTAGGTAAAAGACGGCGTATCTTGCACACCTTGTGCAGCACTTGAATCGGTGTACTTTCGAATTAAAAGTACATATATTTGTCACTTCCCCTAATAGTGAAAAATCACTTGTCCCAACTACTCAGCACCTACTTTTACGGATGGACGTTTTTTTTCTGTGGAGCATTTTTAATAATCTCTTAATTATACCTGTTTAAAGTGACATTTTGAGAAATGATTTTTCATGTTTATGCAAGATTTTGTTCCCTATAATATTGGAACCGGATCATCAGTGTGAGGCCACGGTTCCTACGTTTTATGTGTACCTTTTATTGCTACCCTTCTATGCATTTCTCTCCTTGTTTTGGCGGCGCGAATTGGCTGCAAGATCGGTTATCAAGAATTTATGGCATCATAAGTCGTTTCTTTTGAGTTATAAAGGATACGACCTTATTCAAGTACACTCAGTAGCTTTGCCTTGTGCTGGCCAAATCTGGTAATTTTTAAACAAGGATTTTGACAACGGGTGGTCTCAACTAATTACCAATTTGGTTTTTCAACGGTTTTTGCCTACATGCAAGCCAGTTTACAGTTTTCTATATCTGACTGTTCCATTGCCTATCTTTATTTTCTTCAGGAGGGTAAATTTTATTCAATTACCGTGGTAGAACTTCGTCACAATCGTCATCCGCATCACGTCCTCCATAAAGACCAACTCGGTTCCCTCGTCGCTGTCCCCGAGCCCTCATTTGACGCCAACTTTCCATTTCTTCGCAGGGGTATGGTCATGGTCAATGCAGAGCCCACAACAACAACCTGCCCTCTCACCGAGACCCCTTCAATTGCTGTCTGTTGGTCTATTTGCATAGCAAATCTCATCTGGATGTCTTCAAGTAGTGGCAACGTTGTCTTGCAACCAAATTCCACAGTCGGAATCCATGCTGGGAACGTTTTACAGTATGCGCGGGTACTGGAAACCAGCATTTCCGCCAATCATCTGACTTATATAACCGGTCGTTCCAGAACTAATTTGGATTCTGTGGTATGGGCATTACTATCGTTATCGAACGATACCATTGTTTCCAGACTTTGACATGTTTTTGTCAAAAATGAATTCAATCGACTTCATTATTGTCCCGCAAGTGTAGGAGCCCATCACACTTTCGTCCTTGGTCCAAGGTCAGTAGGTGCCTTTGGCACACAACCGTACTTTCCAAGGTCTATTTGCGATTTTGATGTCCATTGCTAATTCAACTTTTGACGCGGCCCCAAGAAATGTGATATACACTTTGGGTTATATTGGTCCGAGAAAGCCAAATGTTAAGGTCTATGAGGTCTCATCAGTGCACCGTTGAGCCCACAACTGGTAGCTGTCATCATTCATAACTGGTTCTATTGACTACATTTGTTAAGTGGGCATGTCAATTCGATTTTATAAGCAGTCGTGTGGCATTGCAAATAACCTTAATTACAAGGGATTGTTGCTGATTGTGTGTGTGGTTGGCAGAGTTTAGTGCCAGTAGCTTTCATTAATGTAAGGTCGCATTACATTAATCACTGGTTGGATGGTATAAAAGGATTAGTACAGAAGTTTTAACAAGGTTTTGCAGCATCACAATATGAGTAAAATGAGAAGTTTTCTGATGTTGTGAAGTTGTGATGCTACTTCACCTGAATCGATGCATTCAAGCCCAACTCTGCTTATAAGAACTATAGCGTAGCGCTTTTCTGTGCATTAACAAGGGAAGAGCATGCGCAGATTACCACGAATTCTAAACAATTTGAGTCGTTTGCTTTTTAGGTTTGTTCTTGTTTGTTTTACAGATACTGCAACTGGATTCCTCTCATGAGATAGTCGTCGCCTTTCTTCGCCAACCAGAATTTCTTGAACTTGGTCGACAAGTAGTTATCTCCGTCAACAATGTAGCTAAGGCCGTAGGTACAGTTTACGCCTTTAAAGACGTAATTACCACCTTTACGGTTCCCCTACGGCAACTTCTGTCCTCTCCGCAATCTCAAAGGTCCAACTCCACCAATTCATGGCATGCCGTCTCAATTCCAGCTTCTGAGGCCTCAGTCTCATATGATTCACTTCTCAGGCAAGTCGGTATCGACCCAGAAGGGCCGCGGACTAATTTCGTCGACGAGCCTCCACTCCCGCCAGATTTCCTGGTATCTGAGATGACAAAAAATTCTACATCACGTAAAAAACGACGTCAGCGCAACAGCAAACGCAGGCGCAAGGCAACTGAACGTCTTGCAACGATGTTGGCTTCAGCGACGGATTTGGCTTCGTCAACTACAACATGGAGTAGCGCTTGCAATGAGCAGATTCCGCAGCTGACGGACCAGGAGTTGGAACTTAAGGAAGGCAGTGGAGAAACTCTTATAAAGACTGCGCCTCCACAATCACGGGCCCATTCTACCGGTCAACCCCTGCACACCGCGCTAACACAACGTCGTCGAAAACGAAAACAAAGACACAGACGCTAATGTTACTTTTCTTTATCCCACTAGAGACACGTTCCTTGTCTACATTAATTTATATTTCATATATAATTAGTTTATGATGCATTATTTTACATCACTGCATCGCTTGCTTTTTAACCAACCAGACTTGTGTTTGGAACGAGCCATTTCTAACAAGCACGAACTCTCTGAATATCACAGACATATGGAACAGTGCTGATGCACATAAAAATTGAAGGAATGTGTCTAAATAGGAAGTCGACTTCCTGTTCTCATATTTGTGAAATTTAGACAAACGACACGGGCGGGTCAGAAATTTTTAGACTAGGTGCTCAATTCTGGTAATTTATATGCTATCTTTCTGTCTCCACCCCATAGCATTGACCTCGCCTCCTAAATTGCCGTTTAACAAGAACCGGATTTGAGTCCCTTAATGAAGCAGTAAGTAAATTTTTGACATGATGGAATAGAGTAATTATGTGATTGGATTAAAGAGAATATATAGCGGTTGTTACGTATAAATACACGTTATCTTCCGTAGTCGCTTGTACCATATTCCACAGAGCGCAAAAGATGTGGCGAGCACAGTTATCAATCATGAGCGAACGTAGTTAGCAAGTCTGAGCGAACACTATGCAAGCGGTTTTAGTAAATTCACTTTATGTAATTCTGCTCGCTCAAGGATCGATGCTTAGCGAATCCATATTAACGCACTTGTTATTCTGTACACACACACCTTCGTCAAGTTCTCGAATAAACGGTTGACTCTGTCCTTCCACCGACTTGAGCTTTGCTGGGCAGTTAGTGAGATATGGCGCCTCAACAATGTGTCTCGGTCATTTTAAGTTCAAGAGCATTGTCATTGAGAGTGGAGTTGCGATTTTGAGAAAATTGACAACTGGTAGAAACTCAAACGATGCTTGAAAACGCGATAATTCGTAGTGTAACACGTCCAGCGTTTGCGAGAATACTTTCACCATTTTTGCATTCGTTTTAAAAGTTGTGGATCGGTGTCAATTACATAAGGGTCCGAGTTTGAATGTTGCCTTTGGAAATGCATTTAGCCGGATGAGGCTTTATTCAAGTATTACTATGTGGCCTACTAGCAAACCGGCATTCTTGAAACCACGAGTTCGAAGAACAGTAAACTAGCCCAAATTTGTTATTTTGCCCAAGGCAAAAGTAGGA